>CM063594.1:11393781-11417763 GCA_032356905.1 Salix exigua | reverse complement strand
CAACTGCAGAAACCGCGACCTGAAACCCTCAATGCAAAACCCCAAACCCTAAACCCAAAACCCCAACCCCAAACCCCAAACGCGAAACCTCGAACCCCATACCCTCTACCTCGAACCCCATACCCTCTACCTCGAACCTTGAAACCCCGAACCCGAAACCACGAAGCCATGATCTGCGAAACCCCGAATCCCTAACCCTGAACCCCAAACCCCGCACCACGAAACCGAAAACCTCCAACCCCGAAACCCTTAACCTAGAACCCGTAACACCGAACTCGAAACCCTAAATCACAAAACCCGAACACGAAACCCCGACCTTTGAAAAAACCAAATATGAAATTGCGAACCCTTAACCTGCAACCCAAAACCTCGACCTTCAAAACCCCAAACCCTTAAACCCGAACTTGAAACCCTAAATCACAAAACCCAAACACGAAACCACAACTTGCGAAACACCAAACATGAAATTGCGAACCCTTAAACCGCAACCCAAAACCTCAAACTTCAAAACCCCGAACCCCGAACCTAGGAAACCCCCAAGCGCAAACCCTTAAACCCTAACCCGTAACCCAAAACCCTGAACCTCGTAAACCTAGCCGTGAAATACCGAACCTCAAATTGCAACCCTAATTTCGCGTCTAGAAACCCCGAGCCCCGAGCCCCGATCCTCGAAAACCCTTAACCGCAAACCCTCTAACCCTAATCCACAACTCAACACCCCGAACCTCTAAAACCCCAAACTATGAAACCTCGACCCTGTAACCTCGAAGCGCCAAAACCCCGAACCCGTAACCCCAAAGCGCTAAAAACACGAACCCGAAACCCCGAACCTCGAAACCCAAAAACGAAACCCCGAACCTTGAAATTCTTGAACCTCCGAAACCCCGAACCCCAAACACTCCAACCCAAACCATCAACCCCAAACCCCAGACCTCAAAAACCCTGAACTGCAAAACCTCAAACCAGAATCACCAAACAAGGAAAACCCGAAGCCCTAACACGAAACCTCGAACCCTGAACATAGAAAACCCCGAAAACCAAACCCCAACCCATAACCCGAAACCCACAACCTCGAAAATCAAAACCCCAAACCGCGAAACACCGAAACTGGATTCTCAAACCCTAAACTTGTAACCCGAAACCCCGAACCTCGAAACCCGAAACCGCGAACCTTGGAAACCCCTAACCACAAAACCTCCAACCATAACCCAAACCCTGAACCTCGTAATCCCCAAACCGCAAATCCTCAACCCCTAACCCAAAACCCCGAGTTCATAACCCCGAATAGTGAAATCCCAAACCCGAGACCCTGAACCTTGAAACCTCAAACCTGTAACCCCCAACCCAAAACCTCGAACTGTGAAATCTGCACCTCGAAAACCTTAGACCCCGAACTACAAAACCCATAACCGGAAAATCCGAACCTCGAATTCTCGAACCCCAAACTCCGAAACTCAAAAACCCTGAACCCCTAACCTGAAACTGAGAACCTCAAAACCCTGAACCCGTAACCCCGATCCGCGAAACCCCGAACCGAGAAACCCCACACCCCAAACCCCGAACCTTGAAACCCCTAACCCCCAAAACTCGTAGCTCGAAACCCAGAACCCAATACCACGAACCTCGACAACCGCGAAACGCCAAAAGCGCAACCCGAAACCCCGCACTATGAAAACCAGGAACCATGACCTCGAACCGCGAAACCTCGAACCTAAAACCTGAATCTCAAGACCCGTAAATGAGACCCCAAACCTTGAAGACCTTGAACCTCGGAAACCCAGGACCCCAAACCCTCCAACCCAAATCATCAACCTCGAACCTCGAAACCCCAAACCCAAAATCATGAACCCCAAACCCGAAACCATGAACCTCGAAAACCTCAAACAAGAAACCCAGACCTCTAACCTAGGACTGGAAACATCGAAACCTCGAACCCGTGCCACCGATCCGCAAAAACCTCGAACCCGAAATCCCGAATCGCGAAACCTTGCACTCGAAATCTCAAACCCTAAACTGTAGCCTGAAACCCTGAATCTCGAAACCGCAAAATCGGAAACCTCCATCCCCTAAACCCCGAACTCGTAACCCATAACCCATCACCACAAAAACTCTGAACCCCAACCCCCAACCCGAAGCCCAATCCTCGAAACCCTGAAACTCAAAAATACTGAAGCTCAAAAACGACAAACCCCAAACCCTCATCCCCTAACCCCGAACCTCGAACCCGAAACCCAGATCCCGAAACCCTTAACTACGAAACCCCGCACCGCAAAACCCCGCAATCAAAACCTCCCACCGCAAAACCCGGAACCCGAAACACATAACTGCGAACCCCCGAACCTCGATAACCTTGAACCGCAAAACCCCAAACCTTAAACTCTGTAGCTCGAAACCGAGAACTCTAAACCCGCAACCTCACACCGTGTAACCTAAACCCGCGAACCGGAACCCAAAACGCAAACCTCATAAATCGCCTACCCTAAACCCTCAAAACCCCATCCCTCAACCCGCAACCCTCAACCATAAACAACGAAACCTCGAACTGCGAAACTCCCAACCCGAAACGTTGAATTGCGAAACCCCTAACCCCAAACCTAGAAACGGAAAACCTCCAACACCAAAACTATGAACCTAGAATCGCAAAAAAACCCGAACCCTGAACACTGAACACGAAACCCTGACCCGTGAGACACCGAACCTGAAATTGCGAACCCTAAACCTCGAAACCCCAAAACCCAAACCTGGAAAACCCCAAACCCTCAATCCCTAACACGAAACCTTGAAACACCAAACCAGAACCCCGAACTGCAACTCAAAACTACGAACCTCCCAACACTTAACCACAATCGCGAAACCTAGAACCCAAGACCCCGAACCTTGAAACCCCAAACCCTCAAAACCTAACCTGAAATCCCGAACCTCGAAACGTCGAAACCACAAACTGCGAAACTCCAAACTCGAAACTGTGAATAGCTAAACCCGTAACCCAAAACCCAGAACACGAAACCCTGAATTGCAAAATCTCAAACCTCAAAACCCCCGGACACCCAACCTTAAACCCCCAACCCTTTAGCCCACAACCATAAACGCCTGCCCCGAAACCCGAAATGCTAAACCCTGAATCGTGAAACAATGAACCCTATACCTGAAACCTAGAACCTCAAAAACCCTAAACCGTAAAACCTCGAACCCAATACTTCGAACCTCAAAAACCCTAAACCGCGAAACCCCGAACCCAAAACCCAAGTCTCAAAACCCGTAAACGAAACCCCAATCCTTGAAAACCTTGAAACTTGGAAACTCAAGACCCCAAACCATTAACTTCAAACCTCGAACCTTGAAACCCCGAACCCGAACTCATGAACCCTATACCCGAAACCCTGTACCTTGAAACCCCTAATCCAAAACCCCAGACAACAAACCCTCTAGACCGGAACTCAAAACTCCGAACCTGAAAAACCCTGAACCCCTAACCTGGAACGCGGAACATCGGAACCCCAAATCCATAACCCCGATCCGCGAAACCCCAAACCTGAAACCTCAAATTACAAAACCTCGCACCTGAAATCCCCCAACGCGAAACCTGTAACCCGAAAAACCAAAATGAGAACACCGAACCATATACCACTAACCTGAAACCTCGAACCTCAAAAACCTTGAACAGCGAAACCCCGAACATCGAAACCCGAAACCCTCAAAACCTAACCCGAAACCCCGAAACTCAAAACCCCAAACCCTAAATCCTGAACTACGAAACACCGAAATCAAAAGCCCGAATAGAGAAACCCAGAACCCAAAGCCCCACACCTCGAAACCATGAACCTCGGAAACCCTAAACACCTAACCCTCAACACAAAAACCATTAACCTACAACCCAAAACCCGATACTTCGAACCTTGAAAACCTCGAACCGCAAACCCCAACCACTAACCCGAAACCCTAAAACTCGCAACTCTGAACCGCGAAACCTTGAACCCGAAACACCAAACCCTAAACCGCAACTTGAACACCCTAACCTCAAAACCCCGAATCCCTAACACCGAACACCGGACCCCAAACCCAGAACCTCGAAAAGTCCAAATCCTTAACCCTTAACCCGAAAAATCGAGCATCAAAACCCCGAAATCATAACCTTGAACCAGTAAACCTAAGTAACAAAACCCCAATCACGAAAACCCGAACCCTTGAAACGTGAAATCACGAACTCCAAACACCAAACCCCCAACCCGCAACCTGAACCTCAAACACGAAACCCCGAACCTCGAAAACCTCAGACCCCCAACCCTTAACCCCGACCCTTAACCCGCAACACGTAACCCTAAAATGCAAAACCCCAAACCCAAAATTGCGAAACCACTAACCCCAAACCGCGAAACCCCGAAATTCAAACATGAAATCCTGAACTGCGAAACCCTGGACCTCAAAACCTTTGACCACAAACCCCGAACCTCCCAACCCAGAACCGAAACCTTCAACCGTAAAACCGCCATCCCGAACCCTTAACCCCGAACCTCGAAACCCCGAATCTAAAAATCCAAACAGCGAAACCCCTGAACCCTAAACCTGTAACCCCGAACCGCGATATCCCGAATCTGAAACCCCATACCGCCAAACCCCAAACCCTGAAACCAAAAACCTCCAACCATAAAACCCGAACCTGTAACCCATAATATCGCACCGTATAAACACCAAACCCTTCACCCCAAAACAAAAACTCCGAGTCACAAAACATTGAACACAATACCCTAAACGGGAAATCCCAAACACGAAACCCCGACCCTTGAAACATCGAACATGAAATCGCAAACCCTAAACCTGTAACTCGAAACCCCGAACCTCAAAACCGTAAACCCCAAACCCAGAACTTCAGCAACCTTGAACAACAAGCCTTTTAACCCTAACCCGCAACCCTAAACCTCGAAACCCGAACACCAAACCCTTAACTGCTAACAAAGAACCTCAAAACCCCGAACTTGTAACCATGATCCGCGAAACCACACACCTGAAACCCCCCAACTCGAAATCGTGAACTAGTAACCCCGAACCGCCAAACCCGTAACCAACAACCCCGAACCACGAAACCCGAATTCAAAACCCGAACCGCGAAACCCTAAACCTTAAAAAGCAAACCCGAAAGTATGAACCCTAAACACGCAACTACAACCCTGAACCATGAAACCCTGAACTCCAAAACTCGAACCACGAGACCACGAACCTCCAAAATCCCAAACTTATAACACAGAACATTGAAACCCACGAACCCCAATCCTAACACCTCAAAACCCCAAACATCGAACACCCTAGATTCTTAACCCTGAACCCCCGACCCTCAACCCGCAACCCGTAACCCCGAATCGCAAAACTCCGAACCCGAAACAATCAAAGCAAAACCCCACACCACAAAATGTGAAACCCATGAACCCCATTCTTCATACTCGAACCTGAAATCCCGAACCTCGAAAACCCCAGACCTCCAACCCTAACTCGAAACCCCGATCCTCGAAAACCAAGCGAAACCCCGATACTCAAACTTCAAAACCCTGAACCCGAAACTCTAATCTCAAAAACACCGAACCCTAAACCGCGAAACCCCAAACCCAAAACTGAAACCCCGAACCTTGAACCCTGAACCTCTAAAATTCTAGACCCACAACCTTCCAACCCTAACCCTCGTTATTCCACAAACCCCAAAACCTGAACCGCAAACCCTCCAATCCTAACCCAACTCCGGTTATCACAACTCCGATTTTGATATTAAACTTAGAAATAGATAGTCTGCTCTAGAAATCATCTACAACAATCATAGGAAAACAATCATAGTCATTCATAACATAACATGAATATAGAAGGAAGAATAAATCTCACGTTTCTTGAAATCCGAAGGTTTTTGTGTCCTTGCAACCAAGAAAAGAGCTTAGCCTTGCATAACTATTGAACAACTATTTAAAAAGATGGAAGAACACAAGATTTAGGGTTTAGAGGAGGAAGATTTTGTGTTTTGTTTTGTGCTTGCCGCCACTTCCTTGCTCCTCTTCTCCTTTATATATGCTTAGAAACCCTAATGTCTATTTTACAAAATAGTCCTTCCATAAGGTGGCAGAATTTAGTTGTTCCTTGTAAAATTCATATCTCCTTCATATGATATCGTTTTTAGCTGAACTTTGGAGCGTTTATAGGTCTTTAATTCCTGAATCCACGCCAATTGAGTTTGCATCAATTGAACTTCTTTAGCTCGAGATATTGAAGTTGGAATGGGAAAAGGTCGATATCGACAGATTACAAGATATGACTTTGAAGGCTCGATTTCCATGATTTTTCTTCGTTTTTTTCTTTTTCCTTAGCTTTCCATAGATTTATGGATGTTAGCTTTTGAATGTTACTTGAATCACTTCATTTCGATCTCTAGAGCTTCCACTCTGCACAAAACACCGACTGAAGGTCAAATCTATCAATCACCTCCAATTACTTTCTTTTTGCATCTTTCATCCAAAAATGCCTTCAAAATATAAAACAAAGAATATCAATGCATTTTATACACAAAACATATGCAAACTACTAGGTAAATATCGATGAAACTATCAAATAATATGGTCGCATCAACCATGAAAACCCAACACACCGAAGCTCGAAACCCCCAAATCCGAAACCCTGAACCTTGGAAACCCCCAACCGCGAACCCTCCTACCCTAACCTGAAATCCCGAACCTCGAAACACCAGAACCCAAACCCTGAACATCGAAAACCCCAAACTGTGAACATTAAAAAACCTGAACTCGAAACCCCAAACCACGAACCTCGAAAACCCTGAACCTTGAAAACCCCAAACCCTCCAACCCTAACCCAAAACCTAGAACCTCGGAAACCCCAAACCTCGAAACCCCCAACAACAAACCCTCCAACCCTAACCTGACACCCGAAATCCAAACCTCAAAACCCTAAACCCCAAACCTCAAACCTCGACAAAACCGGACCCAAACCCTCCAACCTTATCCTCGAAAACCTCGAACCGTGAAACCCCGAACCCGAAACCCAACCATCGAAACCTCAGACCCCAAACCCTGAACCTCGAAAACCCCGCGCCCCTTACCCTCAAACTCGAACCCGAAACCTCGAACCACCGAAACCCTAACCCTGAACCTCAAAAACCCTAGACCCCAACCCTCCAACCCTAACACAAAACCCCGAAACCCGAAACCTGAACCCTGAACCCCGTACCACGAAACCCCATAACCCCGAAACTCAGAAACACCCAAACGCAAACCCTCCAACCCTAACCTGACACCCGAAACCCCAAATCTCGAACACCCCGTACCGTGAAACCCTGAATTTGAAACTCAAAACTGAAACCCGAACCCCGTACCACGAAACCCTAAAACCCCAAACCCGAAACCTGAACCCTGAACCCCGTACCATGAAACCCCGAACCCCCGAATATCGAACACCCCGTACCGCGAAACCCTGAATTTGAAACTCATAACTTGAAACACCGAACCCCAAACCCCTAACAACGAAAACCACAAACCTTGAACTTCGAAAACCCCGAACCCCAAACCCTCAAACCTGAACCCGCAATCTTGAACCCTAAACCCGCAACTCGACACCCTTAACCTTGAAACCCCAAACCCTAACCCAAAACCCCGAACCTCAAAACCATGAGCCCGTAACCCTGAACCACAAACCATCAAACCCTAACCCGAAACCCTGAACCTCGGAAAAACCCCAATCGCAAACCCCCAACCCCCAACCCTAACCTGACACGCAAAACCCAAAACCTCAAAAACCCTTAATCGTGAATTCCCGAACTCGAAACCCGAACCTCAAAACCTAGAACCCCAAACTAGAAACCCTGAACCTCGAAACCCCGAACCCCAAACCCCGAACCTAGAAAACTTTGAATCTCAAAAACCCCAAAGCCGAAACCCCTAATATCAAAGACCCGTACCTCGATAACCCCGAACCCTGAAACCCCAAACTGGAAACCTGAACCTCTAAACACCAAATCCTAACCCGAAAACTTTGGCAACCTCGAACAGTTAACCGTCCAACCCTAATACGCAACCCGAAACCACGAACCTCGAAAGCTCGGAACCATGAAACCACTATCCTCGAAACCCCAAACATCAAAAACCCCGAACCCCAAGCCCTCAACCCCTAACCATGATCCGCGAAACCACAAACCCATCACCCCAAACTGTGAAATCCTATACTCGAAATCGCGAACCCGTAACCCTGAACCGCAAACATCAAAAATCTAGACCCCCAACTCTCCAACGCTAACTTGAAACCCAAAACCCGAACCTCAAAACCTCGAACCCGAAATCCGAAACCCTAAACCCCTACCCCGAACTACAATCCTCCAATGTTAACCTAAACCCGAAACACGAAACCCCAAAACTCAAAAAACCCCAACCACAAACCCTATAAACCTAACCCAACACCCCGAACCTAAAAAACCCTAAACCGTGAAACCCCGAAACCAAACCTCGAAACCTCGAACCCAAACCCTGAATCTAGAAACCCCGAATCTCGGCAACCCCAAAACCTCCAAACCTAACCCCAAATCACGAAACCCCGAACATTAAATGTCGAAACCTGAGACCCCAATCCCCGAACCTTGAAACCTCAAACCCCAAACCCCAAACCTCGAAAACCCTAGACCCTTAACCCTCCAACCCTAGCTCGAAACCCCAAATCTCGAAAACCCCGAAACCCAAAACCTAGTAAACCCTTAATCTCGGAAACCCCGAAACCCAAAACCTAGTAAACCCTTAATCTCGGAAACCCCGAAACCCAAAAGCTCCAACCCTAAACCCAAACCCCGAACCACAAAAACCCTAATCCGCAACACCCCGAACCCAAAACACAAACATTGAAACCACGAATCCCAAACCCCGAAACTCTAAAACCCCAAACCCCAAACCTTCAAACACGAACCTAAAACCCCGAACAACAAACCCCCCAACCATACAACCCTAACCCGAAACCCTGAACCTAGAAAACCCCAAAACACGAAACTCGAAACTGCAAACCCTGAACCCCAAACCGCTATTCATTGATCCGCTGCCCGAAGCATGACTAGGTAGCGGATTGGTACTTATATTTGGGGGATCCTCGAATGTTATCCATCCCGCTTTAATTAATTGAGGAGCTTCCTTTTAAAAGCAATGCATGTATGGATGCTTTGTCCTACGATTCCTGTATGGTATTCGCAAGTGAGATCCGGTTTATACCAATTGGGATAAGGCGGTTGCAAGGGTGTCAAGGGTACGGGAGCTACATGCCCAATACTCAATAACTTCTGGTATATATCATTCAAAGGCAATGATAATGGGGGTAACTATTCCTGAAGTTCTTGGTAGCTCTTTTTGGGGAAACTTCTGATTTGGTTTTTTGGTAAATTTCCAACTTGGTTCTCGGGTTTTTTGGTAGAGAATGGAGAGTTGAAGTTAATGTTGGCGACTTGAGATGATGAGGGGTTGTATTTTGGAAACTGGGTGTTCTTACCCTTATAACCACCTTCAATATGATCAGCCTCTTTTCTTTTCCATAGGTACAGAGATTCTCCTATTTTTTATTCCTTGCTCTATCCGCTCTGCCACGGCTACGGCATCTGTAAATTGTTTTGCCGAATTTCCCATTACATGCTCGTAGTGTATTAGCGAATAGAGTAACCATCTCTCTATCTAAAAGGGGAGGGTGCACTTGTGCAGCCAGGTCTCTCCATCTTTAAGCATATTCTCTTATGCTCTCTTTTTCTCCTTTTTCCAGGTTGGACAGACTAGTTCTATCAGGAGCGATATCCATATTATACTTGTATTGCTTAACAAAAGCATCTACCAAGTCTTTCCAATTATGAACTCTAGTGTTATCAAGCCTCATGTACCAACTTAAAGCTACTCCACTCAAACTATCTTGAAAGAAATGCATTAATAATTTCTCATCATGCACCACTTCCGCCATTTTGTTACAATATGACTTTAGATGTGTGACAGGGCATTGTGTTCTAGTATACATGACGAACTCAGGTACACGGAATTTCTTTGGTATCACCACATTTAGGACCAAACACATTTCTGCAGCTCTTACTAGATCATACAAATCTACTCTTTAATGACCCTTATCCTAGCCTCCAATGCCACCATTTTGTCTTGATCAACACCGTTAGATGACTGTGTTTTATGGGACTCATTTATAGATATTCCACCTATCAGTGTTGGTAGGGGTGCCGGTGCGTTTGCATGTCCAAAAGCGGGATTTTGTTGAGGATCCTGAACCCCTTCTCCAATTATTTCATCATGATTGTTTACCGCTTGTGTTGGAGTTGTTGTCGGAGGTCTAGTTGAAGGACCCTCACCAGAGGCATTTCTTAGTGTCTGCTCAAGTAGACTAGCGATGCGAGCTACACTGTCTTTTAAAACATTCAACTCCTCTTGGAAGTGAGCATCTTGATGTGCACATTCTTTGTCTTCCATATTTCTTTGACGGGGACGAGTGTTGTAAATCCTAGGAGGTGAATTTCTTTGGGGACCTATATTTCAACCTGAGGATGATATGCGTGTTATTTATGATGAATGAATGTATGCATGATGATTTTTATTTTTGAAAAACCAATCCATGACTTCCATGTTGGGTAAGATCCGTAGATATCTTGTAGAAGCTTTGCCCATATACTTGAGTCAATTGAATAATACACACTTGACAAAGAGGCAAGAGGTGGAGCTTGTCCATTTCATTCATCAAAATACAAAATATTTACTCAAATTGATGCGGACCAGCCCAAAAACACCAGCAAGGACCCATTACATGTTCCAAATGGTCCAATCACGCGGTCTAGGACAAAGACATTGAAAGAGGCAATGAATGCATTGGTGTTGAAGGTTTCAACCCAGTCAGAATTGCAAGGACCATTGGAGTATCAAGAGGAGACCTTATTACATCTTATCCATGTGCAAGAGGGGTCCAATACAACTTTATTTAGGCCATGAAGTTAGGACAACAAAAGGATCCAAAATAATCTTACTACAACATGGAAACATGGGATTGATGGGCTGGATAGAAGAGAATATATAAACCTTATGGGTTTTATTTAAGTTAGTAAGCTACAGCCCAAGGCTTGTTTGGGTTTAATTAAGACTTTGTTTTCAGATAGTATCCAAGGCTTACTTGGATTAAGTAATGGCTTTTTAATTTAAGATTTTAGGTTAGTTTTCAGTGGACCTCATTTAAGTCCACATAAGAGGTCCATTAGGGATACTTTTTAAGAACTATATAAACTCATGTAACCCTAATTTCAGCAGCCATTTGATGAAACTTCATTCTGAACTTTTCAGTTTATGTGTGAGAGTGATTCTTGCATTCTTTAGTTTTTTGAACGAACTGAATCCGACTTATAGAAGATTAACCGACTTCGTGGCGTCATTCTAATAGTGTTGGTGCCTTGGGGCAGGTTTCCATTATGTCACACTCCTATCAAACTTTATTTTGGCTTTCTGGGATCTTATCTCATTTTTAGTTGTGGGTTGCGTGATCACGAGGTTCGCATCAGCTAGTATCATATTTCAAATTTGGGCTTATTCTGATATTGATTTCTTGAGGGGTTATTTCGATATTCATTTCTGCCACAGAAACACTACCTTAGTGAACCCATATAAAAACACCTTAGAATCAATTGAAACTTTAGAATTCAGTATCTTGGGGTTGATATCGCATGATATATTAAATTGAGGCTTATTTCGACATCGTATACTAGAGGTTTCAATTGGAGGTTCATTTCTGCCGCAAATTCATCACATAAGGGTTTGTGTACCTAGAAGTACCAGAAAGGCCTATAAATTGAGTGTTATATTTTATTTAGTATTAAAATACTAAATTTTGATTTTGAGGTCGTTTCGAAATCAGTTAGTCTTGATTTCAATTTTGTTACGCAAAAATTGCGTAAGAGGTTAAATTCTGCTCAAGTCTCAAAACATGATCCCTATTATTTAATTTTGTCCAATTCTCTGATTTTATTCTATTTTCAGCTATTTAGGAGTCAAGTAATTGTTTTATCTAGTATTTTCTTTTGTTTTACTTCGTGTCTTTGTATCGTCCACAATTCGTACGAATTTGCATTGCTACTCGAGAAATCGTAATCGTAGTTTTGTTTTGCTTTGTTTTCAGTATTTTTATTGCTTCTTGAGTTTCAAAATCATAATTAGAGTGCGTTGCGAAGGCTACTAACTTTGATTTGTTGATTTTAGTTCTGAAAGAACCAAAAGACAACAAGTTGTGAGGTAAGAGGTGTAATGAGCTTATTAGAGTGAAAAGCCTTGATTTGTTTTTTTGTGTGATACACGAGAGTTGTGAGGATATCTGTATATTTTTTTCTACTAGCCAAATTTTGCAGATTCAAAGGATGTCTGAAAACAACGAATCAGGGACACAAAATGTTGACGTGGTGTTCCAATTACGAGCCATGGGTCAGCAACTTGAGTTGATGTCGAGGCATACAAAGATCTGAAAGATGAGGTGAATTCAATAAAGAAACAGAATAGTGGGGCTGATCGCCGAGGAAATACAGTCCGTAGGCCGTATAGAATAACATATCTGATTTTGAAGAGTATGTTGATGAAAACGCAAAAATGGGCGAAGATGACTATGATTTTGCATCTGTCGGCCAAGGAATCAGGTCTGAACCGAGCAGAGCTAGGAGGAATGTGAATTTCCATGGCATGAAGAATTATGAAGATATGGATGGGGACAACATCAAACTGAAAATTCCTAACTTCGAAGGTAAAAATGATCCCGAGGCTTATTTGGAGTGGGAGAAAAAAGTAGAATGGGTTTTTGATTGTCATAGCTATTCTGAACAAAAAAATGAAATTGGTGATGATTGAGTTTACAACGTATGCAATGATTTGGTGGGTCCAAATTGTGATCAGTAGGAAGAGGAATGGGGAGCGACCTGTTCAGAGTTGGGGGGAGATGAAAGCGTTAATGAGGAGACGATTTATGCCAAACCACTATTATAGAGACCTATACCTGAAGCTCCAAGGTATGAATCAAGGCTATAAGACAATAGATGAATATCACAGAGAGATGGAGATAGCAATGATTTGTGCCAATGTTGTTGAGGATAGAAAAGCCACCATGTCTAGATTTCTTAATGGGTTGAATCTGACATTGCCAATGTGGTTGAGCTATAGCACTATGTAGAGCTAGAGGACATGGTTCACATGACTACGAAGGTGGAGAGACAACTCAGGAAGGGACATGTTCGACCAGGATCTAATCCGGGTTCTTCATCATCGTGGAAAATGAATCTAAAGAGAGAGGGTATTGTCCAACCAAGATCGTTTGTTCCTTCTAAAACTAAACGAACAATGGCTAAGGTTGATGTCCCTACCGGTGCCAAAGTTAAATCTAAAACTCAGCCTAAACGTACTTGTGATGTTAAATGTTTTAGGTGTCAAGGGTATGGACATTATGCTTTAGATTGTCCAAACAAGAGAATCACGATGATTAGAGATGATGGTGATATGGAATCTGAAAGTGATCGATCTGATTGCGAAGGCATGCCACCATTGGAGGATATTGATCAGGATGAGTTAGCATTACCGGTTACGGGGTCCATGGTTATAAGGCGCACACTTCAGGTTCAAGTCAAGGATGATGAGTCTCATCAACAAAGAGAGAATATCTTCCATACACGCTGTTACGTACAAAACAAGGTGTGTGGTTTAATTATTGAGAGTGATTCTTTCATTCTTTAGTTCTTGAACGAACTGAATCCAACTTATCGAAGATTAACTGGCTTCGTAGCGTCATTCTACTCATTCCAATAGTGTTGGTGCTTTGGAGCAGGTTTCCATTGTGTCACACACCTATCAGACCTTATTTCGGCTTTCCGGGATCTTATCTCATTCTTAGTTATGGGTTGCGTGATCACGAGGTTCGCATCACAAATGCTACTCCTCTATTAGCTACAAACTTAGCAAAAGAAGAGAGTTCATCCAAGTACATTTCATATTTGTGGGCACTGCCACCGATTCTAGTAGCTTTTACACATAATTCATCTGCCTTTCTAGCCACTATATTGATTAGTTTATCAGTCTGCTCTATCTTGTGATGGAATACAAGATTATCCTGGCGTAACATTTCATTGCAAGCAGTTAATGAGTCATTGTTTTTCTCTAATATTAGAACTAATTTTTCAAACTGTTAGGTTTGATCCTTAGCCCTTTGCAGCCTTGCCTTGAGCCTTACTGTCTCGGAGTTCAACTGAGCCTCAATTTTGGTGGTGCATTCTTGTCATTCATTGTGTTGCTCTTGTTCTATCTTTAGTTCTTCCTCCCGAGTTTCTAGTTCAGCTTGCAGAGTGGAAACATGATATCTTAGGCCATTTTCCATGGTTATGTATCTTTTCACGTCAGACTCGGCTATCCTTCTTGCCTCCAACTTATTTTCTGTCTGAACTTGGTACTAGGCTTTTAATTCTTTTTCTTCTTCAAGGACAAGACTGGCCACCCTTCCTTTCTCCTTCTCAGTTTCCCATTTCATCTTGTAATGGTCCCTTTCTTTTATCACGGAGGCTACCAATTCTTGGTTCGCATGCTCCCTATTTCCAAACGCTCTCTTCAAGCTGACCAATTCCCTTTCCATCATTTCATATTTTCTTAACTGGTCATTATATTGAGAACTTATTTCTTCTAGCTTCTTCTTCTCTTGGATCAGCTTGGTGAGCTGCTCTTTTTTCCTTTGCAACTGACGATCCAGAGAAGCCCTCATTTGTTCTTCTAGTAGTTGTTTCTCGAGGAATTTCAGACTGCCTTTGTTGCTGCTAAGCTCAATCCTTAACTTATCTAATTATTCTTGCAGGTCCCTTTCGTCAACCCTTTTTCTTTTAGTTTCAACAAAGACGGGTGTTTTATCTCGTACCAGGCTTTGCCTTACGACGTTCTTCCATGCCAGTTAACCAGGGCTAACAGAAGGCTTATTTGGATGAGACTCTCTGTTAACTAACATTGGTTGCTCCCAATCCTTTTTAATTACTTCAAGCTCGGCCAAGGAGTTGACTTCTCTGAAAGAACCCACGTATTCAGTCAATCCCTTAGTTCTCGGCACATACTGCATTCCCCCAAACTTCCTGGTTACTAGAGAGGGACAATAGCTAACATAACCGGTTAAACCAATTAACAAGACCCATGCTTTACTACCGTAGCTTATTAGATAAGCTGAACTTCCTACCCAAGGTGCTTTCCATTTGAACTTACTTTCAGGAAGTGCCTGGTATTTCTCCACCCAATCTTTTTCATCCAGGTCCTTCCATTCTTCACTTAGAATCCAACCAAGAGCCCTCGTGTTGAACCACCAAAAATTATTAAAAACTTCTCTTGGGGTTTCCAGATGACTAACAATCCACATAAATAATAAAGGGATACAACACCGCATTGCCCCTTTTCCATGCATCCTATAATGGTTCAAGGACAGGATAGTTTCGGCCAATATAGCTGAAGCGGGGTTATTCTTTCCCTGTTCATATTCAACAAAAGCATTGGCTGCTTCTATGCTAATTATCCCAACGACTTCTGAAGGACATAAAATTAAACCAAAAATAGCAAAAGCCACCAACCGGTACCCCTCTTCTCCAAGTCTACTTTTATCTTTACTTGCTTTGAACTTGCTCTCAATCGCCTTCCACTTGAAATCTCCAGAAGAAGTCATATATTGGCCCACTTGATCCAAGCATAGAAGCTTAGTCACCTCTTGGACTGTATTCTCGATTCTCTGTCTGAAACAAACTTTGTGGGGGTTGTGGTGGAAATTCAAGATTTGAGCATATTCCTCTATGGTAAGAGTCATGTCAATATCCTCAAAGGTAAAGCACTGATAGTTAGGATGCCAAAAGTGCATAAGGGCTTTGACTGCTGATATCTGAATCGGAATCCTCATTAGGTGAGCGATTCTTCCATATTTTACTTCAAACAATGTCTCATCTACATACCCCATAATGGGCATCAGCCTTTTCACATTTTCTATGAAGGAGTGGATTTTGGTCATGTGTGGCAATCCATTGATTTTAGCTCTTGGGCAATATACCTCAGTTATATGTGTCATCTCGGATCTTTCCCCGTATTCCAAAAAGCCCATGGAAGTCATGGTCTTAGTTCAATAATTTATGCAATTTATTCTAACAATGAACAAATTATTAAAGATGCTACATCTTAGGTTCTAAGTCATAAAAGGTCTATGAACTGCCTAGTGACCGCCTTACATGAAGGTGGTATGGGGGTTTACAAGAAATAGTTGGGGCATAGTGTGACCGCCATTATCAAGTAAACACTCAGTTCATAGTTGGATGTTTCACGAATCTGAACCCTGACTGAAAGTCATGGGGCAGACCTTTAATCCCCACCTAACTTAAAATTGGGTTTACACTGGAAATTAAAATGCATGATGACATTAATTTAAATTTAATATTATGCATGAATTGAAAATAAAATGCATGCTAAAGCAGTAAAAATACAAGTTAAAGCAGTTAAAGGAGTGCCAAAAAGCAAATTGAGAAATAAACAATCAAAGCTCAGTCTCTAAGTCCCCAGTGGAGTCGTCATCTGTCGCGAAGACGATTTTTGGACACACTTCGCGCCCTACTATTCCCCTTTTTCGAGGGACAATGGCGCGCAGTGAAAATGAGGTTGTTTATGGTCGTAAAAATTACGACTATAAATATCAGGAGTTGCCACCTAGTATAAAGGTTACTAGGAACCTATTGGTCTGCGAGAGTCTAGGGTAAGGGGATTTGTTGTGCAAGGGGAAGACGCATCCCCCCTAGTGCACCCTACCTAAGGTAAGTTGCATTGTTGTTTGATCGTTTTTTCTAAGTTAAAATTTTGCGCTGCATTTTTTAAAGAAAAAAAAAAATTTGCTCTGCTGATGTACTTTACGATGTAATTTTACACCGTAATTGAAGATCTCTTTTTTTATCTATGGATGTACTTTACAATGTAATTTTACACCGTAGTTAAAATTTTCTTTTATTTATCTATGGATGTATTATACAATGTAATTTTACACCGTGGAAAAATTCTTTTTTATTCGCGGTGTACTTTACAATGTAAATTTACATCGTGAAAGCTAAAACAAAATAATTATTAAATTATTTTTGATGTTTTGGCCGACTTCTGATGGATAATTGTAAACCGGTTACAATATCCAAATTTCGTTTTAAAATATAAAAAAATGCAACATATTTTTTTGAAAAATATAATGAGAAAAGCTTTGGAAATCGACTGCATGCAAGAAAACAAAATATTTTTTTATAAAATTTTTAAAAGAGAACATATTCTTATTTTTTTATTTTTTTATTTTTTTATTTTATTTTATTTTAGTTATTTTGTTATTTTTTATTTTTAAAAGATAAAACAAATGCAACATACTTTTTACCAAAAATACAATGAGAAAAGCTTTGGAATCCGGTTGCATGCAAAAAAACAAAATATTTTTTTATGAAATTTTTAAAACAGAAAAAAAAAAATTTCGGGCTCGGATGTCAGCTTGGTGGGCTGACAACCTCGTGGGCTGGAAGCCCAAGAGATAAAGGGCTGAGTTGTCAATCCAATGGGCTGACAGCCGTTTTGTTAAGGGCTGAGCTTCCAGCTCATCTGGGCTGGAAGCCGAGTTGATCTTGGGCTAGGCTGTCAGCCATAGTGGGATGACAGCCCACCCCTCCTAGGCTAGGACGGGTCAACCCGGCCTAAACTGGAAAAAAAAAACGACAGTGCTGAATTCACGTGAATAGGGATTTGGCATGTTTTCGAGTGTAATGAAATGAGAAAGTGTTAATACCGTTGGGTAGAGGAGATCGAGGTGGTTCTTCCGGTCGTGGTGGCATCAAAAACGGAGGCCCGTGGTGGCTGGGAGGAGGGCTGGAAGAGCGGACCTGTTGCTGCCGTTTGCCCTCTGTCTTTGTTTTGCTATTCCTTCGTCTTCGCCGGAGACATGTTGCGGGTCACAATGAGGTTTCCTGGGTTGAAGTGAAGCTGAAGGTGATGTTTGGTGGCCACCGGGAGCTAATTGGAGGAGCGAAGGGGCTGCTAGCCGACTGTTTTTTAGAGAGAGAGAATGACGACGGGGAGAGAAAGGATAACTTGCAGACCGAGAGGAAGAGAAAGAGGACTGTTGCGTGGAGAAGGAGATGTTGAGCTTGTGGTGGCTGGAAATGGGAGAAAGAAAGGAGAGAGAGGGCTGAGCTGCAACACTTCCGCATGAAGAGAGAGAAGGCTGTCGGAGTTATTTTGCCAGCGTTGGAGAAGAAGATGAAGGCCTGGTCTGTTGCCGAAGATGAGGACTATAAAAACTCTCGTTCCCCTGCATGTTTCTCAATTTTCTTTTCAAGTTTTCTCCTCAATTTTTCAGCCCCTCATGACAGTGAAACTTCCTCGTGTTCTCCTCTTCCCCGTGTTCTTTAACGTGCTTTTTCTCCTCTTTTTCCTCCTTGTGCAGCTTTCATGGTTGCCATTTATAGAGGCTTGGCCTGCCATTGTGGCTGGAATACTGTGGTTGATGTAGGCATGGTGGCCAGCTTTCGGTTGGGTGGTAGCTTGCTTTCGGCTGGGTGGTGGGTTGTTGTTGAAAATGGTTGTAGGTATAAATACGTTTTGGTCCTTCAATTTGTAATTGTTGCAATTGCACCCCTAATTGGTTTTGTAATTTTAATTTTGTGCAATTATATCCGGGTCAGAAATTCAATGTTAGCCTTAAATTTGTGCACCTTTTTTATTCTGGTCCCTGCCTTTTGTTTTGTGCAATTTGACTCTCAATTGAACATTAAATTCTCAATTGTCTTCAATTTGGCCCTTAATTTTGCACAATTAGCTTGGAAAAAATTCAATTGGGTCTCCAAAACTTCCAATCTTCTAAATTGAACCCAAATTAAATTCAAGAATTTGAATTTTTTTCAATTAAGCCCGTAATAAAATTAATTTGATCAATTTAAGGCATAATTAAGTCCTTGCACTTAATTAAATTCTTTAATTGGACCCTAAATTAATTCTCAAACATAATAATATTTTGAATTAGCCCATGATTAAATCAATTTGGCTTATAAAAAATATAATTATGATTTTTGACTTAATGTTTACCTTGAATTTGTATTTTTTTCTCATTTTTGGGCGCAACAGAGATATGATTCAACTCAGAAAATATTCAAAATTTTCACCACAATTTTTCTAACAACACCAAACCCTTTTTATTTTATTTTTTCATTTTTATTTTATTTTGGGGAATAACACAAAAATTGGGTTACGATAGTAGCCCCCCTCTATACAATGCTTACGACTAAAGTCTTGTCCTCATTTCAAAAACATGTAATCTGAATCAATAAGCTTTGTTTTTCCATGCGAAACAAGTTTTTTTAATTTTTGGATTATTTTTGGATTATTTTTTTGATTATTTATTTGGCTAAGAGGTTAGCTTTATTATGTGGGTTTTGGTGGTATGAGATCACCTTTCGATGAAATCCTTTGAATTCCCAGAACACATTTGTTAAACAAACATCAATTTGGCATCCCTCTTGTACTAGAATTTGATTTGCCAAAACTCCTAATGAAAACATAAGTCGGTGCTAGATGGGTTGAAAAGTCGCTTTATGGGTTGAAACAAGCTCCTCGGTGCTGGATTGCTAAACTCTCAACCGGCTTGGCGAGCTATTGTTCCCAGCAATCTTATTTCGACTACTCATTATTCACATATCTGCAGGGGGAAGTAAAACTCAGTGTTCGTGTGTATGTTGATGATCTTATCATAGCTGGCAATCGTCCTGGTGATATACAGACATTCAAAGATTATCTCAGTGCTTGCTTTCTCATGAAAGATCTTGGCTGCCTAAAATATTTTTTGGGAATTGAAGTGGCGCGCAATCCTACTGGTTTTGTTCTTTGTCAACGCAAATATGCACTTGACATTATTTCGGAGGTCGGGTTACTAGGGGCTCGACCAGCAGTTGCTCCTTTAGAACAAAATCATCGCCTTGCTTTGTCCACCAGTACAACATTAGCCGATCCGGAAAAATATCGTCGCTTGGTAGGACGATTGATTTATTTTTGCTTCACTCGACCCAAACTATCTTCTAGTGCGCATATTCTATCCTAATTCATGCAATGCCCACGAGAGGAACACTAGGAAGCTGCTTTAAGGGTAATTCGTGTCAAGGCGTATTTCTTAGTAGTGATAGTGATCTGCAGCTACATGAGTGGTGTGATGCCGATTGGGCCGATTGCCCCCTTACTCGGCGATCACTTACTCGTTGGATAGTTTTTCTTGGTAATTCACTGGTATCTTGGAAAACCAAGAAACACACACATTATCTCCCGCTTCTCAGCCGAAGCAGAATACCGATCTATGGCCATGACATTGTGCGAGTTGACTTGGCTTAAAACTTTACTGGAAAGTCTTGGCGTGTCTCATCCGACTCCTATATCCCTTCATTGTGATAGTCAATCAACCCTTCATATGTCGCAAAATCCTGTATTTCACGAGCACACTAAGCATATTGAGGTTGATCATCACGTTATACGTGATGCCATTGTGGCTGGGAGTATTACGACTAAATTCATCATGTTGTCGTTACAACTTGTCGATATATTCATAAAAGCCTTGGGAAAGCAACAATATGAATTTCTATTGCGCAAGTTGGGCATCCAAGACCTTCATGCTCCAACTTGAGGGGGAGTATTATGGAATATCTAAATATGGGATGAGTTGATTGTAATATTATCCTATTATGGAATGTGCATAGTCTTAGGCATGTATTTAGGCATTCATTATGGCATTAATTGTGTACATTTATGTATTATAAAACCCTAATATAATATACGCAGACATCAAGGTTTTTGGGGCTGCAACATTCCTTTTATTATTCCATTGTTTTATCACAAGCGAAACTAGAAGCGATTTTGATGCAGAAAAAGAGACCTGATTTTCCTCAAGTGTTGTTCATGATCTTGCAAGAAATGCAAAAAAACAGTTGACGTTTTTTCAAAGCATAGACCAAAAGAGGGAGGCGTTAAAATTACTTTATCTTGAAAATGTTCATAACGTGTTCGATGAATTTATTCAAAGAGTTTCCAAATGTCCTTCTTCTCCTTCTTCTTCTCCCACTTCTGTTTCTGGTTTTGATTTTTCTTCGAGTTATACGAATAGGGGCAGCAGTTCTTTAAAGGGGATCACCGATGTTGTTGCGTGTTCTTTTTCCAATGGTAGATCATCCATGGCCTCATTGTTTGGATTGTATTATGCAGAGAAAAAGTCGATGAGGAATGTTGGATTGTTTACTAGGGATGATAGCTATAAGAAGAAAGCGAAATCTTCGTTTTATTCCGATGGTATTGTTGTCCGATGAGGAATGCTGGATTGTTTACTAGGGATGATAGCTATAAGAAGAAAGCGAAATCTTCGTTTTATTCCGATGGTATTTATGTCTCTTCTACGCCTTATATTGCGAACTCTACTTTAAAAGCCAGTTCAATCGGTTCAAGTAAGCTTTGATTTCTTGTGGTTTTTAATTCTTTAACGGGTTATGCTTATTTTAGTTTCCAACTGGTAATTTGTGATAAGTAGTTTTGTTTGAATTTTTTATATATATGTATATATAATTTCTAGGTGCGTAATGAATGTCATAATAAAGGCTGATTTTGTAGTGCTAATTGTGTAGGTGAAGATGGTGAGAAGTTGAGTCTAATTAAGCTTGCGAGTTTAATTGAAATGTCTGCTAAAAAAGGAACACGAGAGCTTAATCTCCAAAACAAGTTGATGGATCAAGTAGATTGGCTACCGGATTCAACAGGCAAGTTGTCGAGTTTAGTTACGCTGGACTTGTCTGATAATAGGATTGTGACGCTGCCATACACTTTTGGAGGTTTGTCATCATTGATGAAGTTGTATTTGCATGTGAACTCCTCACGTGGTCACATATTCTATAATCAAGAATAAGATTTGATTATGAAAAAAATCAAAATAGATCTAATAGGAGTGTAAAACAATGAAAATATGTCTCAAGACAATAACACTATTAGAATGAGTGGAATGATGACACAAAACCAGTTAATCTTTGATAAGTCAGATTCATCAATATATTTTCCAATTGAGAATGGAACGATAACATTTTCAGTCACTTTCACTTCACCACTATTATCCAGACATTGCAATTTATATGGTTTTGCATGCTTAATACTACTCAAATTCAATTTACTAACAAAAGCGATACTGCAAATATTAACACAACTTTCACTATCAATAATTAAACCATACACCTTGTTTTGTAAGTAACAACGCGTATAAAAAATATTCTCTCTTCGTTAAATAAATTCATCTTCCTTGACCTGAACTTGAAGTGTGTGCCTTATAACCAAGGATTTCACAACTGATGATGCTAATTCATCCCCATCACTATCCTTCAATGGTGGCATGCCTTCACAATCAGATATGTCACTTTCCGATTCCATATCACCATCATCACTAACCATCATTATTCTCTTATTTGGACACTCTGAAGTATAATGTTCATGCCTTTGACACATGAAACATTTAAAACATCACGAGTATGTTTAGGATGAATTTCAGATTTACCTTTGGCACCAATAGGGACATTAACTATAGCGATTGATGGTTCAGTTTTAAAAGGAACAAAGGATCTCAGCTGGTCAGTACCCTCTCTCTTCAGATTCGTCTTCCAAGATGATGAAAAACCCGAATTAAACCCTGACCGCACATGTCCCTTCCTAAGTTATCTCTCCACCTTCGTAGCCATATGCATCATATCCTCTAGCTCCACATAGTGCTGTAGTTATATCACATTGACAATGTCCTGATTCAACCCATTAACAAATCTAGTCATTGTGGCTTCTCTATCCTCAACAATATTGGCTCGAATAATTGTTATTTCCATGTCTTTGTGATATTCATCTATTGTCTTATAGTCTTGATTCAGACCTTAAAGCTTCAGGTATAAGTGTTTGTAATAGTGGTTTGGCACAAATTGTCTCCTCATTAAAACTTTCATCTTATCCCAAGTCTAAACGGGTCGCTCCCCATTTCTCCTCATACTGATTACAATTTGAACCCACCAAATCATTGCATACATGGTAAACTCAATCATCATCAATTTCACCTTTTTTGTTCAAAAAAATTATGATAATCAAGATTCTCAATCTACCTTTTTCTCCCATTTCAAGTAAGCCTCAAGATCATTTTTACCTTAGAAGTTTGGAATTTTCAGTTTAATGGTGTCCCCATCCATATCTTCATAATTTCCCATGCAATGGAAATTCACATTCCTCTTAGCTCTGCTCGATCGATACCCGATTCCTTGGCCAACAGATGCAAAATCATAGTCATCTTCGTCCACATGTGCATTTTCATCAACATACTCTTCAAAATCAGATCTATTATTTTGTACAACCATACGAACCGTATTTCTCGCGATCAGCCTCACTATTCTATTGCTTTATTGAATTCACCTTATCTTTCAGATCTTTGTATGTCCTAGACAACAACTCAAGTTGCTGACCCATGGCTAGTAATTGGGACGTTACGTCAGCATTTTATGTCGATGATTCGTTGTTTTCAGACATCTTTTGAATCTGAAAAATTTAGTTAGTAGCAAAAAATATATCCTCACAACTCTCGTGTATCACACAAAAAAATATCAAGGCTTTTCACTCTAATAAGCTCACTATGCCTTTTACCTCACAACTTACTTTCTTTTGGTTCTTTCAGAACTAAAATCAACAAATCAAAGTTAATGGCCTTCACAGCACACTCTAATAAGCTCACTATGCCTTTTACCTCACAACTTACTATCTTTACTTTCTTTTGGTTCTTTCAGAACTAAAATCAACAAATCAAAGTTAATGGCCTTCACAGCACACTCTAATTATGATTTTCATACTCAAGAAGCAATAAAATACTGAAAGCAAAGCAAAACTATGATTAGGATTTCGTAGT
>CM063594.1:11371570-11393281 GCA_032356905.1 Salix exigua | reverse complement strand
TCATCTTCCCCAGCCTCACATGTAGTGGGACGTGATTTCATCCCACTATTCATATGGGCTGGGATGAGATGGGTCGGGCTTTGTGCCAGGCTCATAGTGTAGGTGACTTGGGCTTCCATCTCGTGAGGACTGGAAGCCCACCCCAAAACACCTTGGGCTTCCAGCACATGAGGACTGGAAGCCCAACCCACACTCATATGGGCTTCCACTCACGGGTGGAAGCCCAACGCACTCAGGGTAGGTTGTCAGCCCAACCCATAAATAAAATAAAAAATGGAAAAAAATAAAAAATATAAATTGACAAAAGATATTTTTATGTTTTTTTACAACTATTATTATTACAAAAAAATCAAAAATTACAAAAAATGTATTTGTTTTTGTGCACACGACCGAATTCCAAGATTTTTCCATATATATTTTTCATAAAAAAAAAAAATATTGCATCTTTCTCATGTTTTAAAACAAAAATTGGATATCGTAACTGGTTTACGATTATCCGTTGGAATTTAGCCAAAATATAAAAAATAATGATAACTATTTTTGTTTTATCTATTAGGTGTAAATTTACATTGTAAAGTACACTCGCAAATAAATTTTTTTACTACGGTGTAAAATTACATTGTATAGTAAGTCCATAGATAATAAAAAAATTACTATGGTGTAAAATTACATTGTAAAGTATATCTGTAGATAAAAAAAGACTTGTAACTGCAGTGTAAAATTAAAACGTAAAGTACACCCGTAGATAAAAAAAAAAGTTTTTTAAATGCAGTGTAAAAAAAAAATTAGAAAAAAAAATCAAACATCAATGCAACTTACCTTAGGTAGGGTGCACTAGAGGTGATGCGTCTTTCTCTTGCACAACAAGTCCCCTTACCTAGACTCTCGCAGACCAATAGGTTCTTAATATTAGGTCGTGACTTCTAATAATTATAGTCGTAATTTTTACGACTATAAAACAATCTCCTATTTTCACCGTGCACCGTTGTCTCACTGTAAACCAAAAGATAGCGGAGCACGAAGTGCATAAAAAATCATTCTCGTGACAAGGCTAATTGGGTGGCGATTTCTTAAGGCTTCGTTAGAGAAAGTGTGCAGTCTTGGTCATAGTAAAACACCACAAAATTGATATAATAGGTGCATATTTGTCATTGGAATCCATTTTAGGATAAATTTAAGGTCTGTAACTCCACATTCATGATTTGAAGTTGGCAACTCGATAAGCTGAAACTGTCAAAGCAAAGTCTAAACGAAATGACATTCATTTTCTGTACTTTACATCCAAATGATGCGTTGTCTACAGAGATTAGGATTTTTTGATTGGGAATTTGGATAAATTGAAATTGTGCAATATAGCCATAATTGGTCAACAAACTGTCACTTTGCGCAATTAAACCACCAATTTGACCAAATCATTTTAAAAAACAATTACAAAGCAAACCCCAGATTTTAAATTTTTGCAATTCAAGGCCTAAATTGGACTAAAAATCTTTTTTTTTTTTTTTTTTGCTTAATAGGGCCTTTGATAAGATAAGAAAAGAAGTTTATATATATATATATATATATATATATAAAGTAAAATTCTAAAAAAAAGAAAGTCCAAAATTAGGTAACAACAAATTCTATTATACGATTTACTCACCCCTGTTAACACACATGGCCATAATCAATAAATGGTCAAGGATAAGTTTACAAAAAGTAGTGGAGTTGCTAAATATATGCGCTTACAGCTTAATAAAAGAACACAGCTAGCCTTGTTTCTTAATTATACAATACTGGAATTGACAACTTGCTTAAGCTATGCCCTACGTCCTACCCGGGCAGAGCAAGTTGCCCCAAGCCAGTTCACAGTGCTATATATATGCTGTAGCCTTATAGGTACAGTGACAGACAAGCAAGAAAATGCTAAACCCCACAAACCAGTTCCATTTCCTCTCTTCAATGGCTTCCATTCCTCATTTCCCTTGTGATTATCAGTTTTCTCCTGATGAATTTTCAGAGATCTCATTTGTAATGGATCAATATCACAGATAGGCTCGAACCGGTTCATTTTCTAGCACAAACTTGTCGTCAAGTGCTGCAATTTCTAGTCATAGTGGTGGTGCAATATTGTTGAGTGATCATCGAGATCATAGCTTTCCAATGTTTTATGATCATAAAAATGATGGCGCACCTGATATTTTTCAAGGGGAACCTGAGATCATGTCGCCATTTCCAGTAACGAATTCAATGCCTGAAATATTTGGGATTTCTGATATGGTTGTGCCCACAAGGATGAATTATAAAATGGGGTACTCTAATGGTGGCATTGCCAGAATTGAGAATTTTAGTGGCTGATTTCAAATATCGGATGTATTTGAATATGGGGAGGATTGTTATGGTTTTTTGCCAAATTTCACGCCTGCGATCTGTCCTGCTGCTGAAGAAAATTGGGCACGCACATTTTTCGTAAGACTCCTATTCATGATGATATATATATAGGATTTT
The DNA here is from genome assembly GCA_032356905.1 of Salix exigua. Classification (NCBI taxonomy): domain Eukaryota; kingdom Viridiplantae; phylum Streptophyta; class Magnoliopsida; order Malpighiales; family Salicaceae; genus Salix; species Salix exigua. The sequence continues at coordinate 11,390,794 of CM063594.1, read as the reverse complement.
CAGAAAGATTTTTCTAGGTGTCAGTTTCTTTGTATATATAAATTTCTTTTTGGTGCTCATGATTTATTAATTTTTCTCCAGAGGCTGCAATGCAACCCATTGACAGCCAAAGAAAGCACCAACATGGTTAAGGTTGGCCGGTACACGGTGGAAGAGAGGAAAGATATAATTTAAAGGTATTTGAAGAAGAGAAACCAAAGGAACTTCAACAAGACCATCAAGGTAATTAAGTTTCAGTTAAACCCATTTCATATTTAATCCTATATATATTTATAAAATGTGAATTTAACCTGTAGATGATCGCTGCAACAATATTACAGTATCCTTGCCGAAAAACCCTAGCTGACCGCAGAGTACGAATTCGCGGGAGATTTGCTGGGAACAATGAAATAGTTGAAGAAAATGAGGTTAAAAAGGGTGACGATAATATTCCTTATGACTGTCATGGACAAGAAACATACTGCATTAGGGATGCAGTCCAGGTATAGCATAGTATTTGTTTTTTGAGTTTTATAATTTATCATCCTTGTTTATTTATCTCTAAAAACCAATCTGAATCTTACTTCAACTACCCTCCTCGATTTTCTTAAGGATTTGGAGTTGGAGTTTTGCTCTTGTCGCAATATATATATATAGAAGGGATTTAATGAAGATCAAAACTTTATGAATCTAAGAATTATTGTATACTTGGCAGATCAAGAATGACGATGATGAATGGGAGCAAGAGGCTTTGGCAAGTCTTATGTATTTACGGTGTATTGCTGAATGACTTATAATATGGACAACTGATGATTAATGTAGGAATGTCTGGAGATGATTAGCATATGTTTTTCTTATAATATGCTTTCTAACCAAACCTGTGTTGGATTTATCATAACATAAAATCACTGTCATGGTCGGTAGCTGGATTTGAAAAGGAAGTTCATACTACTAAGAATCTATATAAAATTTTTAGCATTTTCTTCCATGGAAGTTATAATTATATATATATTAGCCTCGGTACCTTGTGGGAAGGCTTAATATAGCATCTAGAAAATACAGCTCATGATTTACATTCAACATCAACAACATACTGTTAAGTCAATCGCTAAACATTTTCAGTATTTTTTTTGTTTCTGTATTCAGAGAAACAACTTCAGTGGAAAATTTGATCGACTCCGAAGAGAAAAGTTGCTTCGATCCCTTACAGATATATATGTTTCGGGCGAAATAGTTTATGTTCCAAACCTTCCAAAAGGAATAACACCTGAGGAACTATTAAGACTTAAAAATAAGTAGTCTTTTAAGGTTCTAAAAGGGTTAGAACTAACCTCTTCCAGATGAAGAGGAATACAGAAAGATGTATGTGTGTGGTGTATTATAAAACACAAACAGAAAGATGGACATTCTTTACAGGGCTAGATTGGTCGGTGATAATAGGCTTATCTTCCCACATTTATGTCCCACATAATTTCCATAATTTTGTGCTCAGGTCCCATAGCCAAGAACTAGTTGACCTTCACTAGCCGCGAATCCCCTTTTCTTCATCCTCATGGACCACCAGCCGGATTCGGAAGTTGTATTTCAATTGCCGATCACATCTCGAGGTAGACTCTGCTTTTCAACAAGAGTGCGAACCCGAGCTCCTCATTCTATCGATGCCTTACCCTCCTTCCTACAATGCCTTGAAAACAAAATCTCAAATTTGGAAATCCAGTCGTAACTACTAGCTAGAATATTGGTTTTCATATCATCTTGCAGGCAAATAGATGCCGGTAGTGCTGCGTATTTATGATGTTTTTGTAGCCAAATATTTAGATTCTATAATCGGATCCCAAATCGATGTCCCAATTATGGCATTGCGAATAGTGAAGTCAAAGATCAGAGAGCACTGCAAGTTATATCATTGATGCGTGGGCAAAACTGTTCATGCTAAAAGGATGTCAAACGAGATAACATGAAAGCATTTTTCAACACGAATGTCTTCATGGCTTTAGGTCTAAATGTGGGTTTCCATTTTATTAGCTTGGAATAAATGTTGCTCCAAGTGGGAAATTTTTTTTTATAATTCATGGGCTGGAGGCTTTATTTGTGTGTCTTGGATTTTGTACATCACCCACCAATTAATGATGGATTGTTAATGTGTTTCAAAAATATTTGAGAAAATTTAAATTTATTTTTTAAAATTTTAAATTAAAAAAACTTAGTGTTTTTAGATTATTTGAATGGGTTGATATTAAATGCATTTAAAAAATATATATATAATTTTAATGTATTTCTGAATAAAAACTATTTTAAAACTCAAATACAATCATATTCTCGTTAAAAAAGAAAAGAAGTGCGTAAGCATTTAACTGTCTCCACATATCCTAAAATACTACTATCACTGCATGGACATGGAGCCTCCTAATTTCAATGATCAAAATTCTCATAAGCTGACTCAAAATAATCAAAATGGTATTGGGACTCGATCAAAGTAATTTACAGAGGCAAGGATGAATAGTGACTGGTAAAACCCCTTTTTTATTTATTTGATTTCTCTACATCTACTTGGTAAATTAGTGAAACATTTTGAAGGAAGAATACCTATTGTTTACCTTTCCAATCATTTAATTTACTTTTATGATATATAACATAAGATAAAGTAGAGAGAGATGGAAATTAATGGTCTTCATTCCTGGTTTCAGCTTTATGTAGTCAATGCATGATACAATAAAGATTATGCTAACCAACTTCGCTTTTATTTTTGTATGATTGAACACTGAAATAAAATCTTGGATGTAATTATTAGGTAGTCAATATAGTTTACCAAAAACAATACCTAGTCTAAACTATATATTTCATCCTTGATCTTTTAAATCCCATTAACAATAATGGAAAAGTTCCTTGATCTTTTAAATCCCATTAATAATAATGGAAAAGTTAACCAGTGTTCTTGTCAATTCCATGTTGATTCCTCATTTTTATATCCTTTTAAAAAACAGAAAATAAAAGTAAACAAGATGAGAGTAAATAAATTGATTAGTTGGAAATGGTCAACATTGGTAAGAGTATCCTTTAAAGTCTTATATAGGATAGGATATAATCAATTAATTATACTAAATTATAGAAATTATGTTATAATTGTTGGAAAATTTATTTTCAAACATGGTTACAAAGCACATTTAAAAGCCAAATTAAAAGTTAGATCCACCTTTTTATAGGATTAAACTTTGTTAGAAATTTAATCTTAAACAAAAGCTCTTTAACATAGAACATTAACATATGATTAAAATAAATTATGGGCCTATGAGAAATTGATATTAAGAAAATTCTTAGTCGATATTTATTTTATGAAACCTAAAACTCCACCCCACATGGAAAAAAACAAGATTTTATTTTTGTTTATATAATGAAAAAGAAGAGTTTAAATTAGATCAAAATAACACTCAAGTTCTTAGAGGGGAGGTTATATAAGCAAAGTGGGTTTTTGGTTTAAGTCATAGATCTAAATAACACTCGGGTCACCATTATTATTATTATTTACTTAAAATGAATTATTTTTATGTTTTTATATCATTTTAATGTGATAATATCAAATATATATTACAGTAAATATTTTTTAAAATAAAAATATTTGAGAACTAAAAAGTAACTTGTATCGTACAACCAGACACATCCATATACATGGAATATGTGAGAATTAATTTTTTGTTGCCAATCTATTTGGGCTTGACAATTTTTTGTTTATGAAGAATCAATTTTTGATGACCCATTAGTTTATGAAACCTACGAATAAAAGATAAATATTTTGTCTTCTTCATCATCAACTTCTTGAATAGCATTTTAAAACGTTTGATTTGTTATAAATACATATTAAATTATATTTATATGTATTGAATGCCCATTACTCTTGATTAACTTTTGGTTTTCCATAACCCTTGAGTTCATTTCCTTCTCCTATAAATAGACCACTTGTCTTGTATTCCTTACACACACCTTTGAAATAATAGAAGAATTCATATTAAACAAGGTATTTCTCTCTTGTCTCTTTTGATTATGTTTTAATGTCTATGCTCTTCTATGTGAATTACTTATTTTTTATAACATAATTATCATATTTGAAGTAAAAAATGTTTGATTTGTTTCTGTTTTATAGCGAGTAATAAAGGGTAATGATTTAGTTAATTCTACATCGATTTTGATTATAAAATCTTCTATAAACGGTGGTTGGAGGAGGAGAGTAATAACCTTTTTGGTTGTAGAGTTAGCACCCGTTTGACATTGAGTTTTCAACCTTGGTTTGGCAAAAGTGGTCTAAAAAAAATGAAAAGATGTTTGGTAATTGATGATAAGCTGGTTTGAAACATGTGGACCGCACCCCAAACCTTGGTTGCAAGCTATTAGATGCTTTTATTGCAACTCTGGTTTGAAACTTGTGATTTTTTTTATTTAGTTAATGATTTTTTAAAAAAATATTGACAAATAATTAAAAACAAATATATCATTTTGCATGTAACATGCATCTCTCTCTCTCCAACCAAAACAGACATGGTGGCCGGAACTTCCAACGCTGACTCCGGCCACCACAGGCCACCATTTATGATGAAACCATCACAGGAAGAACCACATCAGCCTTCTCTACCCGTAGATATCCTCCGGTGAAGCTCTCGTCGTGGTCGGTGAACAGTACCGCCACCTTCCAACGCTGCCTCTGGCCACCACAGGCCATCATTTCAGACGCCACCACCACAGGAAGAACCACCTTGGACTCCTCTACTCGTAGGTATCCTCCATTAAAGCTCTCGTTGTGGCCAGTCAGAAGGCACTATTCACGTGAATTATGTGCGCTGCACTGTCGCGAAGAAGACGCACAGTGCAGCACACCGTTTTAATTTTTTTCAAGAGAGAAGCAGCTAGACTTGGGTTGGGCTGCACTTGGCCCAACCCAAGTCCAACAAAGTTGGGCTTAGGCCCAACTTGGATGGGTTGTCCTCGGCCCAGCCAATGTTTTTAAATATATATTTTTTAAAAAAAATGTGTAGATACAGATCAGTCCTAATGGAAGGAAAATATCTGTTCGTGATGAAATTGCAAGTAGTTTGATGGGAGAATAAAAAAAAATATTTGTTTTTTCCTGAATTATTAATTACATAATATTATTATCATTATTAAATTTACAATATTTAAAAAATTATATATATATATACCCTTTAAAGTAATTTTACAAGTTAAAAGCAATATGAAAAGTTTGGTAACCAAACACCCAAAACTGCTTTTTTTTCAACCTCCAACTCAACCATAGTTTTAACAAAACACTTCACTACTTATTTTGAACCACAGTAAAAGCGTTTTTTTTAAACTGATTTTTTTCAACCTCAATCGCAAAAGCAATGCTAAACACACCCTAAAAACAATTGCAGAATTTTGTCGCTCTCTCTTACCTCAGTTTCATGTTTTACTTTCATGCCTATTTTTCCTTACATTCTAGAGTTCAAATTTAGTTCTTGTAAACAGATAATGAGTGCTATATTTTTGAGTTTATAGATTTGATTTTAAAATACATTTAAACAGGCAGTGCATGCATGTTGCTAGAATCTCAAAATATAGATCCTGTTTGCACATCTTATAGTCAACTATAAGTATTACTATTTTGAAAGTGTTGTAACTCTACTAGTGATATCATACGATTGTATTGGTATTTACAACATGGTTGATGAGGCGAAGAGAAAAAGGACTGCGATTGAGATCTGACTGTTGGATCATTAATCCAACGTTGGGCTTATATGAAAATAATTATGTGTTTGTGAACTGTCAAATAAGGTAAAGCCTAATTAAAATGATCTATTAAGTATTTTAGGCAATTAAGTTTTGATGTATCTAATAGGATGTGGACCTTTAATGTGTAGAGATTACGGGGTTATTTCTATTTTAGTGATGGGTTAAAATATAAATACCACAAAGGCACTTGGTTGCCTATAAATATGGGGTCATGGTCCCTAGATTACAAGTTCATAATTTTCACTCTTACACCCATTGTTAGAGAGAATACTAAGACTAAGGTTGAGAGACAAAGGGCTCTCAAATAAAGAACTTGTTAATCTAGAAGGCCATCCATACGACTTCCAGATATGGATTCAGGTACGCTTCCGTTTTATCGTTTATGCGTTCTTGATAATTCGACATGAATACAATTTCTATATGTTATGAAATGCAAGATTTAACAAGTGGTATCAGAGCTACTTCATGTTGAATTATTGAGAAAATATGCAAGTGAGATTTCATTCTTATATGTATATATTAGAGTGAAGCAAAGTTTATATATGTATATATAGAGTGGCAGCCGAAGCTGCCACTCTATTATCAAGTGAAATGAAGCAAAGTTCATGTTGAACTTTGCCTCAAAGTTTCAAATGAATGAAACTTTGTTGGCAGCCCGTAGGTCGCCAACAAATGGTAACCGGCAACCTCACGGCTGCCAAGAAAGAGGTCGATATATATATGACCGAGAACGGTCATATATAGATGACCGGCTAGTCGGCGACCGGTACTGGTGAGAATGGTGACACTGGCAGCCTACGGGCTGCCAGTGTAGGAGATATATATATATATATAAACTTTGAAGATATATATATATATATAAAGATGGTATATATATAACCAGCGCTGGCTTATGAAGAACGGGCTGCCAGTAGAAAATTGGCAACCAACGCTGGCTGGCCTTGCCAGCGCTGGTTGCATGAATTAAACTGGCAGCCGTAGGCTGCCAGTGAAAGAACAGTGAAGATCATAAAGTCAGTATGAAGAACGGCCTGCTAAGTAAAGAAGAAGGAGATGTTTTTTTTTTTAAAAAAAAAAAAAACAAGCTGCCACCGATATCTTTGCAGCTCCCTCATTGATATTATTATTTGATCTTAATAATTATTGTGCTTTAAAGTTTGAGCTTTATTAGTTAGTGCTCAAAGATGAGTAAGTGCATAATAATGGTGCAAGCACTTAAATTAGTTAGTGCTCAAGGATGAATTAGTGCACAATAATGGTGCAAGCACTTAAATTTGTTTATTAGTATTAATCCATTATTGTGTCAAATGGATTAAGGAATATATATATTATGGGCTTTAGCTCATAGCAAATAAATTATGGGCTTTAGACCCATATATTTTTATGGTCTTTGGGCTTTAGCTCATAGCAAATAAATTATGGGCTTTAGACCCATATATTTTTATGATCTTTGGGCTTCAACTCATAGCAAGTAAATTATGGGCTTTAGACCCATATAAAATATTTTAAATTATGGGCTTTAGCCCGTAGAAAATTTTAGCCTATAATAAAATATGTATTAAGCAGGCTGGTTTAGGATCCGAGTTGGCTCAACCCGTTCCATCCGTAAGGTCAAAGTCAATAGTTGACTTTGTAAGTCAAAGTCAACAGTTGACTTTGTAAATAAAAATAAAAAATGCAAATTCATTTTTCAAATATTGGTATGGTGATATATATATTTTACAATGAATTAATTAAAATAATATGTCACCAAAGTGACCTCTTTTGTGGAGATTAATTTCATTTTGAAATATAAATGGTTATGTGTATGCGATTTATGTTCTTATTGATCGACCCAAAGGAAGGTCAATATTTAAGGTAAATGCATATACACATGTAGTAATTAACATGTGATGATTATTTGGTTATACATGTGACTAATTAATCGAACCAAAGGCTGATTTATTTTTTGACATGTTCTTATTATCAATGTTTGATTACTACATTAAGATATCACTTACAAATTAATCTTTTATCCAAAGATAAAATATTAATGGAGTGCTCGATATCTTAAGATGAGTTTTACCTTTATTTGAATTAATTTATTTTGCTTTTAAGATAAGTTTTGTTTATGAGCATGTTTCAATTGTTGTTCTTTTTCAGCGATTAATCCTGCAAATATAACTGCCAGTATAAACTCAATTCCTATGCTTAATGGATCTAACTTCAAGTCTTGGAAAGACAATCTTTTGATTGTTCTTGGAGTTATGGATCTTGACCTTGCGTTAAGGATTGATTCTCCCTTACCACTTACGAATGAGAGTACCTCTGATGAAAAGAGGGATATGGAAAGGTGGGAGAAATCAAATCGCATGTGTATGATGATCATGAAGAGGGCCATTCCAGAAGCATTCAGGGGCACAATGTCTGATCAAATCACAACAGCTAAGGAATTCCTTGCCAATATTGAAAAGAGATTCGTCAAGAATGAAAAGGCTGAAATCGGTACACTCTTGACAAGTCTCATTTCAATGAAGTATAAAGGCAAAGGCAATGTAAGGGAGTACATTTTGGAGATGTCGCATCTTGCTTCCAAGCTCAAAGCACTTCAGCTTGAACTCTCTGAGGACTTGCTAGTGCATCTGGTTTTAATATCTCTTCCTGCACAATTTAACCAGTTTAAGGTGAGCTACAATTGTCAGAAAGAGACTTGGTCTCTGAATGAGCTCATCTCACACTGTGTTTAGAAAGAGGAAAGACTTAAGCAAGATAGGACGAGAGTGCTCGGTTAGCCAACTGCTTTTAAAGATAAGGGAAGGAAAAGAAAGAATGTTAAGGAAGTCTGCAGTATGAGTACCTCAAAAGAAACAATTAACGAAATCAAATGCTTCGATCAGTACTGGTTGTTTCTTTTGTGGTGCTGAAGGGCATAAAAAGAAGCAATGCACCTACTATCACGCTTGGCGTGCTAAGAAAGGTATGCTTCTTGCTTTGGTTTGTTCTGAAGTTAATTTAACTTCGGTACCTAGACACACGTGGTGGTTAGATTCTGGTGCAACAACTCACATCAGTGTGTCTATGCAGGGTTGCCTGAGTTGCCGAAAGCCAAATGATGTTAAAAGATGTATCTTTGTAGGCGATGGCAAGACGGTTGAAGTTGCGGCAATTGGAAAATTTAGATTATTGTTAAAGACTGGACTTTATTTGGATCTTAATGAGACTTTTGTTGTACCGTCTTTTAGACGGAATTTGATTTCTATTTCTGCTTTGGACAAATCTGGTTATTTTTGTTCATTCGGAAATGGAAAATTTAGTTTGTTTTATGATTCCAAATTATCTGGTTCAGGTTCTTTATCTGGTTATGATAATATATATTCGATTGATACAATTGCTTCATTTAATGAATCCCTGCAATTAAGTACACGAGGTACCAAGAGAAAATTAACTACCGAGAATTCAGGTATATTATGGCACAAACAATTAGGTCATATCTCTAAAAAGAGAATAGAGAGACTTGTGTCAGATGAAATTCTCGATCCCTTAGATTTTACAAATTTTGATATTTGTGTTAATTGTATTAAGGGAAAACAAACCAATACAAGGAGATTTATAGCCAACAAGACTATGGACATCTTAGAACTAATACATACAGATATTTGTGGGCCATTTTCTACGGTCACTTAGAATGGTCAACAATATTTTATAACGTTCATAGATGATTTTTCTAGATATGGCTATGTATATCTCATAAGTGAAAAATCACAGTCACTGGATGTGTTCAAAAGTTATAAAGCTGAAGTTGAAAATCAACTCAGTAAAAAGATCAAAAGCATCAGATCTGACCGTGGTGGTGAGTACTATGGTAGATATGACGGTTCAGGAGAACAACGTCCAGGACCATTTGCTAAATTCCTAGATGAATGCGGTATCGTCCCACAATACACTATGCCGGGTTCGCCCACTATGAATGGTATTGCTGAAAGACGAAACAGAACGCTTAAGGACATGGTAAGGAGTATGATTAGTCATTCCACCTTACCAGAATCACTCTGGGGAGAAGCACTTAAGACTGCAACATATATCCTTAATCGAGTACCCACTAAAGCAACTACCAAAACCCCTTATGAGCTTTGGACAGGTAAGAAACCTAGTCTAAAACATTTGCATGTTTGGGGATGTCCAGCTGAGGCAAGGCCTTATAGGCCTAATGAAAAGAAACTGGACTCTAGGACGGTAAGTTGTTATTTTATTGGATACTCGGAAAGATCCAGGGGGTATAAATTTTATGATCCCACAACTAGGTCGATTTTCGAGACGGGAAATGCCCGATTCTTTGAGGATGTCGAGTTTGCGGGAGGTGATAAAGATAAAAACTTTGTCTTTGAAGAGGAATATATTGATATTCCCACAGGTGTCATTAACATTGGTCAAGATTCTAATTTTGACAATGTTGAAGACACAACGAATCAAGACAATGTTGAAGCACCTCCTATTCAAGAAATTGTTCCAGAAGAACAACCTCGAGCACCTCTATAATCTATGCCATTAAGAAGATCCACTAGAGAGAAGAGAAGTGCAATATCAGACGATTATATTGTATTTCTCCAAGAACATGAGGTAGATATTGGAGTGATGGAAGATGATCCTATCAACTTCCATCAAGCCATTAAAAGTTCTAACTCTCAAAAGTGGATTTATGCCATGAATGAGGAGATTAAGTCAATGAGAGACAACAACGTGTGGGATCTCGTCCCATTACCTGAAGGTGTGAAACCCATTGGTTGCAAATGGATATTTAAGACCAAAAGGGATTCAAAAGGTGATGTGGAGAAGTACAAGGCACGTCTTGTTGCAAAGGGCTTTACACAGAAAGAAGGTATCGATTATAAAGAGACTTTCTCTCAGGTATCTTCGAAAGACTCTTTCAGGATTATAATGGCATTGGTGGCACATTTCAATCTTGAGTTACATCAGATGGATGTAAAGACAGCGTTTCTCAATGGTAACATTGATGAGACGATCTATATATTGCAACCTGAAAACTTTGTGTCTGGAGACCCAAAGAATATGGTTTGCAAACTTAAGAAATCCATCTATGGACTCAAACAAGCATCTCGACAATGGTATTTCAAGTTTCATCAAGTGATCATCTCATTTGGTTTTGAGATGAATTTGGTCGATGATTGTATATACCATAAGTTCTGTGGGAGTAAATATATTTTTCTGGTTTTGTATATCGATGACATCTTGCTTGCCAGCATCGATATAGGCTTATTGCACGAAACCAAGAAATTTCTAGCTAAGAATTTTGAGATGAAAGATCTTGGTGAAGCCTCTTTTGTATTAGGTATTCAGATACATCGAGATCGCTCTCGAGGTATTCTTGGATTATCACAAAAGAGCTATATCGAAAAGGTTCTTAAGAGATATGGCATGCAAGACTGTAAACCAGGAGATACCCCTGTGGCTAAGGGAGACAAATTTAGTCTCAATCAGTGCCCTAAGAATGATTTTGAGAAAAGGGAAATACAGAAGATTCCTTATGCTTCAGTAGTAGGGAGTCTAATGTATGCTCAAGTTTGTACGCGTCCGGATATTGCGTACATTACTGGGCTACTAAGCAGATTTTTAACCAATCCAGGAATAGACCATTGGAAAGCAGCTAAACGGGTCTTACGGTACTTACAGAGAACGAAAGACTACATGCTCACATATCAGAGTTTAGCTAATCTGGAGATCATTGGGTATAGCGACTCTGATTTTGCTGGATGCCGAGATACCATGAAATCTACATCAGGGTATATTTACATGCTAGCTAGAGGTGCTATTTCCTGGAAGAGCGCTAAACAGTCACTTATAGCCTCTTCCACGATGGCAGTTGAGTTCATAGCATGTTATGAGGCATCCAATCATGGAGTATGGCTGCGGAATTTTGTCACGGGGCTGCGTATAGTGGACGATATTGAAAGACCACTAAAATTATTTTGTGACAATAAATCGGCAGTTTTATATTCCAATAACAATAGGAGTTCATCGAAGTCAAAACACATCGACATCAAGTTCCTAGTTGTTAAAGAAAGAGTTCAGAGTGGACAGTTGTCTATAGAGCATATCGGTACAAACTCCATGGTTGCGGATCCGCTTACTAAGGGATTGCCACCCAAAATGTTTCATGAGCATACTGCTCATATGGGTGTTTTGGCCATTGATAGTATTCAATTTTAAAGGGAGTTTGTAATTTTACATGTTGATGTAATATAGACAAATTTTCAGTTTATGGATATTTATGAGGTTATTTTCTGCAGAAATAAAGTCTTTGGTTTAATTTACACTCTGATTTTAGTATGGTTTGATCTCACTAAGGTTTAAGGGTGGACCAATTGGAAATAGGCATGTTAAGATCATATTGCATGAAATTTCCATGCTACACATCCACATCATGATCCATGTCATTTAATTGTATTGGCATACGTGACCTTTGATAGGTTGAGTTACGACAATTGTAACGAAAACCGCTTAGATCCTATGTTGGTATGATTACTGGACCGGATTGGTTATAGATACATCTGTTAACGACAGCAAAGATTGAGCTCATTTGGTTATTTTTGCAAAACATAATTATAAGGTTATACATATAGCCCAAGTGGGAGATTGTTGGATCATTAATCCAACGTTGGGCTTATATGAAAATAATTATGTGTTTGTGGACTGTCAAATAAGGTAAAGCCTAATTAAAATGATCTATTAAGTATTTTAGGCAATTAAGTTTTGATGTATCTAATAGGGTGTGGACCTTTAATGTGTAGAGATTACGGGGTTATTTCTATTTTAGTGATGGGCTAAAATATAAATACCACAAAGGCACTTGGTTGCCTATAAATATGGGGTCATGGTCCCTAGATTACAAGTTCATAATTTTCACTCTTACACCCATTGTTAGAGAGAATACTAAGGCTAAGGTTGAGAGATCAAAGGGCTCTCAAAGGAAGAACTTGTTAATCTAGAAGGTCATCCATACGACTTCCAGATATGGATTCAGGTACGCTTCCGTTTTATCGTTTATGCGTTCTTGATAATTCGACATGAATACAATTTCTATATGTTATGAAATGCAAGATTTAACACTGACAAGCTAGTCAACAAGTATATTATATTAGCAATGCAAGGTAAGAACTAGCATGACCACAAAGACTCCCATGGCGGCCTGATCAACTGCCATGTCCATGGCTCCAGGGCTGGAAGAAGACGAGAATTGCCGCATTCTCATGTGCACCACCTCAGCTTGCGCGAGTGCCAACTGGGTCTGTAGAGAATCAATTTGTTTCTGCAAAGATGATATTGCACCAAAACACCCATAAACTGGGTCACGAACCCTTGCATTTGCTTCATACACCATGGAACTTACAGCATCTCTTCGTTGGTGCTCAGGCAATTCCTGCAAATATTATAACCCGACCCATTAATTCGTACCTTCCAGGGTTTGGGAGAACACCAAGCTTATGTTTCTTCTCAAATTCTTGTGCCCATCACAGGCCCTTTCCCAACTCACTCCCAAAGTTGTGGGTACAAAATTGGGGTCTCGATTGATTCCTAAACAAAGAAATGTTTCTACGTACTTACCAAGCAAACTATTTTTACAAGCACAATGAATGTCTAAAGATTGAAATGTGAAAAGTCGACATTATCATACTAAGCAACCTACCTACATTTATATTCCTCGTTTGCAGAACAGAAAAGGGAAATGATGAAAGTTTCAAGATCCTCTTAATGAACCGAAACTCCAATGATTTTTGTTGGTTTAATTACAAAGTTATCTCACATTGTATTTGCGAATGCTCTCTCTAGTCTCAAATTAAAAGGGAGGCGTTTTAAAAAAAGTTGAATTTTTTTTTTATTTTAGATTAATTTTTTTGGGTGTTTTTATATTATTTTCATGTGCTGATTTTTAAAATATATAAAAAATTATTTTAATATATTTTAAGCAAAAATTAAAAAAAAAAATACTTTCAAGGAACAGCATTAAACCAACTATAGTCATTAGTTCTTGTGTGTTTAAAAGCTTGATCTCTAGACCTCCTTTCCCAGTTAACATCGAAAGGAATGGTAGATAACTAAGAAAACATTGATTTCAATTAACAATAAATGTAAGTTGCATTTCAGTCCTTTGACTTTTAATTTTTTCATTTCAGCCCTTTATATGTGATTTTAAATTCAGCCCTTACACTTTGATTTTTTTTTATCCCTACTTTTGTCCATGTATATATAAGTGTATTGAACACAATAATAATAATAATAATAATAATAATAATAATAATAATAATAATAATCAAGATTTAATGATTTTTAATTCTTACTCTTTTGTCATTTTTTTTCCCTCCCGATAATTTGATAAAAAAATTCCAATAATAGCCATGGTAAAATTTTTTTTTATCTTTTGTTAAAGTTTCTAAGATATTTTTAATAGTGATTATTACTTATATTGTAAGAAGAATGCTTATGTATTCTATTATTATAATAGTAGTGATTATCTATTCTTTCATAATAATAATAATAATAATAATAATAATAATTTTTAATTGGTTTTCCTTACTTACTGTTTTGTTCATGCTTTTTTTTTTCCCTCGATATAATTTATTATTCTGCCGGCAATAATAATTTTAGATATTAAGACTCCGAGGTTACTATTATTATAGTATTTTCAATGAATATTGCCTCCTTTTCCCTGTTATTTTTTTATTTGCTCTTTCTATGAATTTATTTTAATAATTTTATTATCTGCACAATAATGATTTCAGTAATTTTTTCTCGCTCTTCTGTAATCATTTATAACGCAATTCTTATATTTGAAAAGATGTAATTTATACTTACGTTACAAACTCAAATCAAAATTTTAAACATTTAATCTTTTAATCTATAATTTTTATTTGTTTCTATCATATAAATTGATCATTGTAGATTTAATTGTATTAAAATATATACAAAAAAAATACTCGCGGCAACGCGCGGGCAATTATCTAGTATAATATAAACGGCGTGGGCAAAACACTTTGCCCACGCCATTACATATATATATTACTATATATATAATAATAGTATATATTATTCTATATATATAATAATAATATTTAATATATATAATAATAATATTTAATATATATATATATTATATATATATATATATATATATATATATTCTTTTGGTATTTTTTAGACAAAAATAATCCATATTTTATGTATTTGTATTTTTAGATTTTATTTTTATTTTTTTCATTTTATTTTTTGTACTTATAGTTTTGAAATTTTAATGTATGTCGATTACATTGTATTTTATTCCTAAAATTTTTATTATTATTTTTCGGTCCCAAAAAACACTGTAGCAATCTATAGTGTTTTCTTGCGTCATGATAATATATATATATATATATATATATATATATATATATATATATTTGTGTTTTTGTTCTTTTTGGACAAAAATAATCCATATTTTATGTATTTGTGTTCTTAGATTTTGTTTTTATTTTTTTCATTTATTTTTTTACTTATCGTTCTGAAATTTTAATTTATGTCGGTTACATTGTATTTTATTTTTAAATTTTTTATTGTTATTTTCTGTTCCCAAAAAGCACTGTAGCAATTTACAGTGTTTTTCCTACACTATGATAAAAGAATATATATATTATTAACTATATAATAAAACACGTCCTGGTTTTACTATGTTAATCCACAGTAACATCTACTATTAATATATATTTTCATTAAAGATAAACGTTTGTTGAGGTAGCCGGGATGGTTTAAAGAGCGTCAGATTAAGGTCCTCTCAAAGGGCATGAGTTCAAATCTTACTCTCAACACATTTCTTTTTAGCGAATCCACATTAAAATTAAATTTAATATATATTTTCGAGAAAGATGAACGAATGTTAAGGTGATCGAGTGGGTTTATAAGGCGGGAGACAAAAAATCCGTTTGAGAGGTTGGGGGTTCAAGTCCCACTCTTGACAAATTTCTATTTTACTTTAAAATATGATTAATTTTTTTAATGATGATGTAAATTTTCTTGCTTTTTTAATGATGATGATAATTTTATGTTTGTTATTTCTTTTAAACCTATTAAACTAGATAAATTTATATCGATTTAAAATTCATATATTTTATAGAAAACTTGCACTTCATAAGAATTCTGCACAAATTTATTATTTTGACCAAAAATATATTATAAAAAAACAATTAATATTTTTTTTGAAAAAAATATGGTACCGCCCGCGACGAGGCGCGGGGCATTGACTAGTGATTTATATTTATTGTTGTACTCTCTATTTTCCCCATCTATTTTTAATTCTATAATAAACTTTATCAACCGTAATTATTTTCTGGTGTCCGGGAAAGTTTTCAGGGGAGATCAGACACTCAAATATGCGCATCCTGTTGTTTTCATTTTGAAACCCAACCTCTTGATCAAATTATTTTGAAGTTTACCTTGTATTTACCAATTTGACCTCATTTGTCAAATTATAAAAATTATTTTTCATTAATTATATGCTAAAAAAATAACACTAAAAAAATCAAGTATAGATATTTGTTTGTGATTGTATTTGCTTTTTAGAAGGAAAAAAATACCATATACACTTAATTCTTATTTTTAAAAATTGAGAAACAAAAGGATATTTATACTTTATAAAATGAATTACTAAATACATGAACTAAGAAATAAAAAAATATCAGCACTAATTAAATATTAAAATAGGAATTTAATCTTCATAGTAAAGATAAATGCACATGCACATGTTTTACAATGATTCTTCTTTTTATTTTATGTTTTATAGGAAAAATCAAAATAATCTCTTCAAAATAGCAAATAAAAAATATATATATTCAAAGATCAATCACTAATTTTTTTAAATAGCTAATTGAATAGAAACAATTAATAAAAAGGGATAAGAAATTGTCAAGTGCTTGTTGATAAAAATCAAGCATGCTACTTCTTTCTTAATTTTTCTAATGTTTTCATGGGGTATTTAAATTTGAAAAAACATAGCACCTTGCATAGAGTCGGGACATTAAAGGCAAAACATCATTTGACCAAGTGACCATGCAATGATTGAAATGTGTAGCTCTTAATAGGCGCCGGTAGGTTATTCAATGTGAGATTTTATCATGTCAATCAACCTCTACAATACAAATATATTTTGCATAATCAACATTTCTAATTAGGCTCATACATGTCAAAACAACATGTTGATAAAGAGATAAAAGTCTTTTGTCAAGGTAAAGTGTTAGTTCTTCTTGATCGTTGGGGTTTAATAGGGTTTCCTCAAAACTCTTAAGCTAATTTCCAGGATTTAAGGGATACAATAGAACTCATTTGTGCACTATACCTTTCAGTCATCTTGGGAGAAAAAATGATAGTCTAGTTCGAGATAAAAGGAGCATACACATACAAAAAAAAAAATCCTTAGCATTGTATTGTACCAATGAACAATAGACTGTTAAAACCTTTTTCACTATAGTCTTAAAAAAAGTTAGGGTACTTTTTTTTTTCAATTACATCCTTTAATAATGTGTTTAGGTATTAGCTTCATAATTTATCTTATTTTTATTTTTATAGAGATATCACAGTCTTATGATTTAAGTCATGAGTTTTGCAAGTAAACTATATTATTATAGGTTATTTTTCTATCAATTTTTATTTAATTTTTTTTCAACTTCATCCTTCAACATGTTGTCTCACACTATTTTTTTCTTTTATTGACCAAAATGATGTTGTTTTGATCCAAAACTCGGTGTTTTGGTCAAAACAATATAAAAGGGTATTGTTTCATTTAAATATATTGGTGTTGTATTTTGATGTTTAAGGTTAATATAGGTTTTAATGTTTGAGGTTCATATAGGTTTTAAACTCTCTTACATTTCCAACCCTTATTCTTTCAATATGCTAATAAGTTCTCAATTGAATTTTGATTCTAAAAATTAATTCATTTTCATTCATGTCAAGTTTCAAAAATATCTAATTTATTGTAGAGATATTTTTTACACTTCACGCATAGATTTTTAATTTTTACTCCATTGGTATTTTTTTATTTGAAAGTATGAAGTTAATTGTCATAACCCAATTTTGGGTTATTTCCCAAATCTACCCAAAAATAACCAAAATAAAATAAAAGGGGTTGGTGTCGGCAAAAAAATCTTGGTGGAAATTTTGGATTTTTTAGAAAGCTCGATCGTACTTCTTTTATGCCTAGGAATGAAGAGAAATATAAATTCAACGCTAAATTAATTTTTATTGGATAAGCTGCATAAAAATTAAGTCGAAAGATATAATTATATGTTTATGGGTTAGTTTGATTTAATCGTTGGTCAATTTAAAAATGTAATTATGTTTGAAAATTAATTTAGGGTCCAATTGAAGGATTTAATTAAATGCAAAGACTTAAGTATACTTTATATTGGTCAAATTAATTTTATTAAGGGTTTAATCGATGAAAAATCAAGTTATTGAGCTTAATAGGGATACAATTGCAAAAAAAATAAAAGTTCAAAACTAATTGAGAGTGCAATAGAGCAATTGGAAATTGAGGGACCAAATAGTATTTTCACCTTCCCAAATCACTTAAAACTTGCAGCAGTGTCTGTACTTTTCAGTCACCTAAACAGTGCAAGGCACGCCACTGCAGTTTCATGCGACGACAACCCATCGCTGTAAGCAATGGGCAACTGAAGTGTTGCCTGTTTTCCTCTTTAAATTGCATGTATGCACATAACGAATGAAAAGTTTTTTTGGCATAAAAAAATGCATTTAAGAAGAAGAAACAACCTCTGACAATTTATATTTCTCCTCAGCATCGGCATAACCACCAGCGACAATCACCGTCACCTCCCTTAGTGTCAACAGAAGCAATGTTAGCTCTCTCTCTCCCTCTCCCTCTCCCTCCTTCACAATGTCATCTCCCCCCCCCCCCCCAATTGACATACGTCAACTCTCTCTCTCTCCCTTTTCTCCCTGGCATCTCTCTCTCTCTCTTCATTAGCAGCACCCTTGTCCAGAGAGTACTAGTAGCCTTCCTTTCGACACCAGTTTCTCTCTCTTCTATAACATCACCTGCAATAGTCGAGGCCTTCTTCTCCAACGTAGTGGTAAACAATACCAACAACGATAACACAAAAATAGCCCCTTACGACGTCTCCTCCGACTACCATATGCCATCAATTCTTAAATCACCAACATTAAAACAATCACATCGGCCTCCTCTACCCGCTAGTAGTTACAGGTATGTCGTACATCACCCCCCAAAAAACCCCACTTTACTGTTCACCATCGTCCCGTCCCACTATTCTGCATGCATACTCGGGGCTGGGCATGGTCATTATATGCCCCACCCGGGGCTGGTAGCTACTAGCCTTAAAATATTTGAACTTATTAATTTCCTATTTTCCACAAGTTTCCTGTTTTACATTCTAATACATACCATTACCTTTATAACACCCTGAATTTTCACATTTCCCTTCA
>CM063594.1:11260163-11371070 GCA_032356905.1 Salix exigua | reverse complement strand
TAACCTGTTGAAATTCACATTCACGGATTAAGGCAACAATACAATAAATAATGCAATCTTAAAATTAATTACTTTAAAGTAAAGAGATAAGAGAGAGAAATTGCTAACTCGGTTTTTAACGTGGTTCGGCAATCCTACATCCACGACTCAAGTACCAACCCGTACTTGAGTATTGTATTCTCTTACTAATTCAAGTAACAAGATTACAAATCCCGCTTGATGAATCCACACCAAGACTTTTACACCACTTGAAGATATGCCCTCTTCAAGATTTTCCTTTTCCCACTTGAAGATGTACCCTCTTCAAGATTTTTTCTTGGTGATGTTCCCTCACCAATACCAAGAGTTTTATACTCAACTCTCAAGAGTTTCACAATGGTTGTTTTTGTAAAACAACAATACACTCTTAATAGTGTAGATATTACAAATGAAGATCTATGATCTCTTTATCTCACTTAATAGCACTTAGAATATTTGAAAGTGTTTAAGTGTAGTGAGAATGAGAAATACTCTTTGTGTTAGGATATGAAAGTTTAAACACAAATATGAGTATTAATGAGGATTGATGATTTGAAGATGTTTTTGCACTCTAATTGCCTCAACATAAGATATGAAAGTTGTGTCAATTTCGTTTTGCAATTAAGAGGCCTATTTATAAGTTTCAAAGAGAAACTAGCCGTTTATAGCCGTTAGAAACTAGCCGTTTATAGCCGTTTGAAACTAGCCGTTTATAGCCGTTGGAAACTAGCCGTTTATAGTGCAACTGCCATATCAAGCGGTCGACCGGTTCACAACGGACAAAACCAAGCGGTCGACCGGTTCACAACGGATAAAACAATTTGTCTTCCAAGCGGTCGACCGGTTCACAACGGATACCTCAAGCGGTCGACCGGTTCATGCAGAAATCTATTTTGACAAATTATCTTTTCTGAATTTCTTGAACCGATTGATTATGACTTAAACCTTTTAATCATCAAATCCTTTTAATGCATGCAATGTGAAGTGTGTGAGTTCATTTTAATTTGTGCTATCAAGATAGAAATTGAGATTTACACAAAGCACTAAAATGAACACTTATTCTAAGTCTTCACTTGCTTGCATCTTGGACTTCTTGGAGTGACTTCTTCGTGTACTCCATTATGCTTGTTGATGTATTCTTTGTATAATACCTGTTTATAGCTTAATCTCATCCAAGCATATTATTAGTCCATTTTCTTTTTATTGTTATCATCAAAATATATAAAGCATACAAAGTATGACATTATATGTCAACAGACCCATCACCTAACAAGATGATAATGTCACACCTAGAAAACCTAAGAATCTCTCAACAATTAAGGTGATAAGTTTGGTTGTTTGAACACCAAAAGATTAAATTCATAAGTTATAGGAGTTCTTTTAAGAACGAAGAGGAACACATGACCTCACATGTATGATAATTCTCTGAAAACATAATTTGCTTAATCATTTTGAAATACCCCTTTTATATTTGGAACAACCCTTCAGGAATAGGAAAAATTATAACTAAAGCCTTAAAAGAGCTGAAACAGTAACATAAACAAGTCCCCATGTTTTTAGGTCTCTTGGACTTTTAGAGTCTATCAAAAATAGCTAAATTACTAAATTCAATGTATTTAACATAACATTTAAGACCAACTTCATTCTTCTAATTAATAACCTTGAAAGTCATCAAAGTCATGCCCTTTGATGGTCAGATCATGCTGAAATGTTTTTACATAATTATTACCCTCTTCAATTGCTTTGATGATGTGGACTAAGCCTCGATTATCATTTGATCCCATCTTGGTCTTTTTAGAATCAGTCCAAATCTCTTGGATTAGCCCATTTAGTGCTTCCTTGAAGCGTTTGGCTCTAAGTCTTGTAATTGGGCCACTTGGAAATGACAAAGAGTCTTGTACGAATTCGATGCATTCTCGAGTGTATGATCAATATGTCCAGCTCCTTGGTTTGCATCATTATTTCACTCATACGTATAGCATTATCAAAAAAAATATATGACCATTAACATTTTTGTCCATTGTTAAAAAACTTTGATTCTGGCTATGGCGAGGCGTAGGGTGAGTGACTCGTATATTTTTTAATTGTAGATTATCTAGTCTAATTTATCAACTCATTTTGTCAATGTGTGGTTTGTTATAACTTTTGTTTTTGTTATAATAAATCTGAAATATCATAGATTAAAAGGTTGTAAAAGTCATTTTTTCATAAAAACAACATCGACTAATGAATTATTTGGATTATTATTTTCATTGTTATTATCATAATTGTTAAATTGTTATTAAATTGTCCCAATTAGTACAACTAATATTATAATTATTATTGTAAGTAATTAGTATTATTATTGGGAGTACTATCTGTTGACATATAATGTCATACTTTGTATGCTTTATATATTTTGATGATAACAATAAAAAGAAAATGGACTAATAATATGCTTGGATGAGATTAAGCTATAAACATGTATTATACAAAAAATACATCAACAAGTATAATGGAGTACACGAAGAAATCACTCCAGGAAGTCCAAGATGCAAGCAAGTGAAGACTTAGAATAAGTGTTCATTTTAGTGCTTTATGTAAATCTCAATTTCTACCTTGATAGCACAAATTAAAATGAACTCACACACTTCACATTGTATGCATTAAAAGGGTTTGATGATTAGAGGTTTAAGTCATAATCAATCGGTTCAAGAAATTAAGAAAAGATAATTTGTCAAGATATAGTTTCTACATGAACCAGTCCACCGCTTGGGTTACCAAGTGAACCGGTCGACCGCTTGGAAGACAAATTGCCTTTTGAGCTGAACCGGTCGACCGCTTGGGTTATCCGTTGTGAACCGGTCGACCGCTTGATATGACAGTTGCATTCAAACGGCTATAAACGACTAGATTCAAACGGCTATAAACGGCCAGTTTCAAACGGCTATAAACGGCTAGTTTCTCTTTGAAACTTATAAATAGGCCTCTTAATTGCAAAATTAAGAACACACAACTTCTATATCTTATAGTGAGGCAATTAGTAGTGCTTAAACACCTTCATATCATCAATCGTCATTAATACTCATATTTGTGTTTAAATCTTCATATCCTAACACAAAGAGTATTTCTCATTCTCACTACACTTAAACACCTTCAAATATTCCAAGTGCTATTAAGTGAGATAAAGAGATCATAGATCTTCATTTGTAATATCTACACTATTAAGAGTGTATTGTTGTTTTACAAAAACAACCATTGTGAAACTCTTGAGAGTTGAGTATAAAACTCTTGGTATTGGTGAGGGAGCATCACCAAGGAAAAATCTTGAAGAGGGTACATCTTCAAATGGGAAAAAGGAAATCTTGAAGAGGGCATATCTTCAAGTGGTGTAAAAGTCTTGGTGTGGATTCATCAAGCGGAAATTGTAATCTTGTTAGTTGGACTAGTAAGAGAATACAATAGTGGATGTAATCAAGTACGGGTTGGTACTTGAGTCGTGGATGTAGGATTGCCGAACCACGTTAAAAACCGAGTTAGCAATTTCTCTCTCGTATCTCTTTACTTTAAAGTAATTGATTTTAGAATTGCTATAATTATTGTATAGTTGCTTTAATCCGTGAATAACAACACTATCACTCTCACCATCATTATGTTATGATCATTGTCATTATTATATCAATAACCATCATGATAATTAGCACCCTTATTTTTATTCATATGATCAAAATTATAATTTATAATATTATCATTATTATAATTTATTTTTCATTATTTATATTTTCTATTATATTTTTTGAGTTATTGTTATTGTTATTATTACTATTAAAGCTATAATTATTAACACTATAAGAACTATAACCATTATAATATACAATAATTTCTACTGCTGCTATTTTTATTATGATTAAAATAAATATAATTATTATTACTACTGCTGCTAAAAAAACGTTATTAAATTACCTTGAGAAATTTTTTTTTAACAAAAGAGTAAGAAAACAAATATTATTATTACTATGTAAATAATGGTAAAAACAAAATTACATCAAGGAATTAAACAAAACCCCAAAAACTTCAACAGAAGATTAAACCAAAAAAACAATGAGAAAACAAAAATAAATATAATTAGCTAGTAAAAGCATTTAACTTGAAGATAAAAAAAAGAACAAAGAAAGAACAAAGAGAAAAACAAAAAAGAAATCTTAATTTTTAAATGATCACAATCACAAACTAAACTTTAAGATTTAATTTTTAAAAAACTATTACCTCAATAAAAGAGAAAATGATAAAAACAAAAACTAAGAGCATATATATGTAAACATTGGGACAATTTCAGATATATAAAAAAATAAAGGAATTGAAATAAAAAAATTAAAAGTATAAGGGCTAAAGCCACAACAACATATATAATCAATTTTCGTTGAAGGACAAAATTGAAAAAATAAAAATCCTTGTATAGAAAATATTAAGGGATTTCTACTTAATATGGAAATTAAAAAAATAAGGACTGAAGTCAGGACAAAATTGAAACTGATCTAAACTTCTATAAAAGGTAAGGGACTGAAATTAAAATAGAAACATCTTTTGCCTACAGGAGAGAGATAAGGGGGAAATAAATTTCCACTAACAACGTGCCACACCATAAGATGTAGGACAAGGAGGTGGATCCTGTGAGACACCAGATGCATATTTTTAATTGCCTTAAATGCGTCGCATGTTCCTCTCGAATGGGGTGAGGTTGCAAATTGTTGGTGCGTCCTGTTGCAACAGGCATAAATTAATAATATAAAAATAGTCAATTACCAACACAACCCTACAACCTACTTTTGTATTTTATCTTTTATGGGGGAAGATCAGTATATGAACATTTTCAAAAATTGTGAATGGACCGAATGACCCTCGTAGACAATTTATCTATTGTCTTTTATGAGGGCATATCAATATTTACACATTAAAAAATTGTTATGGAATGAAAGCCCCTTGCAGGTAATTCATTTTTTTTTGTCTTATTTGAGGGTAACAGGGTTTATGCAGTATTCACTATAAATGCACATTTACCGTGATACCCCTGTAAGAAACTATTGGTTTTTATCTTAAGTGGGGGTAAATGTAAAAAAATGAAAATAGCCCTGATTCCAAGGCTAAAGTTGAGAGGAAATGAGGGGTTAAAAAGAAATGGCACTATTACAATAAATAGTAATATGTTTTTGGTGCTACAATAGAAGCCAGAGTTGATTTAGATATATACTTAATGACTTGGAATTCTAATGCAATCCAACCATAAAAGGATCCATTGTAGGTTTCAATTTGTCCAGTTACTAAACATAGGGCTAAGTAGTTCAGAGAAGATTTCAATGGACTTCTTCAAGATACACGGACTAAGGTGGGCTTCAAGAGGATTTGTAATAATAAAGAGCAGGCCTTGATGAATCTGATCCATGTTCAAGAAGGGCATGTTGGTGGATCCAAGACCATTACAAAAGGGTTGGTAGAAGAAGACTAGATTTAGACAATTTAACCTTTCATTACTCTTTTAATCATAACTATTTATATAGAATGAAATTTTATGTGATTCGAGTTGGTATGAAAACTAGACTTCCATATGATGCGGACCAGCAAGGATCCATTATATGTACTAAATGGTCCAATGATGCGGTCTAAAACAAAGGCATTGAAAGAGACAATGAATGCATTGGTTTGAAGGTTTCGACGAGATTATAATTGCAAGGACCATTAGAGTATCAAGAGGAGACCTTAGTACATCTTATCCATGTGCAGGAGGGGTCCAATTCTACCTTTTTTGGGACATAAAGTGAGAACAAAAAATCAGCGAAAAGAATCCTACTACAATATGGGATTAATGGGCTTGATGGAAGACTATAAAAGAAAAGCCTTATGGGCTTTTTTTAATTTTGTTAGCGACATCCCAAGGCTTGTTTGGGCCTAATTAAGACTTTATTTTCACCTAGGATCTAAGGCTTTCATGTATTAAGTCATGGGCTTTTCATTTTATGATTTTGGGTCAGTTTTGAGTTGACCTCATTTAAGTCCACATAAGGGTTCCATTAGGGTTACTTTTTAAACAACTATTTAAACTCATGTGACACATGATCACGAGTTCAAATAGGAGTGTGACACAATGGAAACCTTCACCAAGGCACCAACACTATTGGAATGAGTAGAATGACACCACAAAGGCAGTTAATCTTTGATAAGTTAGATTTAGTTCTTTCAAGAACTAAAGAATGCAAGAATCACTCTCACATATAAACTGAAAAGTTTAGAATGAAAACTAATTAATGTCTATCGAAATTAGGGTTACATGAGTTTGAATAGTTCTTAAAAATTAACCCTAATGGACCTCTTATGTGGACCTAAAAGAGGTCCACTCAAAATTGACCCAAAATCGTAAATTGAAAAGGCCATGACTTAATCCAAGCAAGCTTTGGATCCTAGCTGAAAACAAAGTGTTAATTAAGCTCAAACAAACTTTGGGTTGTAGCTAACTAAATTAAATGAAACCCATAAGGTTTATTTATTCTCTTCCATCCAGCCCCTTAATCTTAGAAAAAAAAGGAAAAGGCAGCCCATAAGTCCTTGCTGGTGTTTTCTAGGCTAGTTCACATCACTTTGTTTTAGGTTTACCTAGGTAAAAGAAAGGTATAGACTCTATTTTTGTTGTGGTTGATAGGTTTTCTAAAATGATGCATTTTATTGCATGCCATAAAACAAATGATGCATCTCATGTCGTAGACTTGTTTTTTACGGAGATTGTACATTTGCATGACATTCCTAAGAGTATTGTGTCAGATCGTGATGTTAAGTTTCTTAGCTACACTTGGTAGACCTTATGGGGAAAGTTGGGAGCCAAGCTTTTATTTTCGACAACATGTCATCCTCAAACAGATGGGCAAACTAAAGTAGTCAATAGAACATTATATCAACTTTTACGTGTTGTAATACAAAAGAATTTGAAAAGTTGGGAAGAATGTTTGCCTTTTGTTGAGTTTGCTTATAATAGAACTGTGCATTCGACCATTAGTTTTTCACCTTTCGAAATTGTGTATAGTTTTAATCCATTAACTCCTATGGACTTAATTCCTTTTACCTTGTGAAGAAAGGGTAAGTTTAGATGGTGAACAGAAGGCAAAGATGGTGAGACAACTCCATGAAGGAGTTTAATTGCAAATAAATAAAAAGAACAGACTTTATGCTTCTAATGCAAATAAGAGACGGAAAGTGGTTGTCTTCCAACTTGGTGGATTGGGTTTGGGTGCACATGCGAAAGGAATGGTTTCCTAACCAAAGGAAATCAAAATTACAGCCTCAGGGTGATGGTCCATTTCAAATTTTAGAGAGAATAAATGACAACACATATAAAATTGATCTTCCTAGTGAGTATAGTATTAGTGTTACCTTTAATGTTGTTGATCTTACGTTGTTTGACACATATATTGATTCAAGGTCGAATCCTTTCGAGGAGAAAGGGGATGATGTGGACTAGCCTAGAAACACCAGCAAGGACCCATTACATGTCCCAAATGGTCCAATGACGCGGTCTAAGAAAAAGGCATTGAAAGAGGCAATGAATGCATTCGTTTTGAAGGTTTCAACGAGATCAGAATTGCAAGGACCATTGGAGTATCAAGCTCCACCTTAGTACATCTTATCCATGTGCAGGAGATGTCCAATTCAACCTTATTTGGGCCATGTAGTGAGGACAACAAATGAGCCAAAAGAATCTTATTACCACATGAGATTATTGGGGTTGATGGAAGACTATAATAGAAAAGCCTTATGGGCTTTCTTTGATTTTGTTATCTACAGCCCAAGGCTTGTTTAGGATTAATTAAGACTTTGTTTTCAGCTAGGATCCAAGGCTTTCAGGGATTAAGTCATGGGCTTTTCAGTTTAGGATTTTAGGTCAGTTTTGAGTGGACCTCATTTAAGTCCACAAAAGGGTTCCATTAGGGTTACTTCTCAAATAACTATTTAAACTCATGTAACTCATGTAACACTAATTTTGGCAGCCATTGATTAATTTTAATTATGAACTTTTCAGATTATGTGTGAGATGATTCTTGTATTCTTTAGTTCTTCAATGAACTGAATCCGACTTATCAAAGATTAATTGGCTTTGTGGCGTCATTCTACTCATTCCAATAGTGTAGTTTCCTTGGTGCAGGTTTCCATTGTGTCACACTCCTATCAAACCTATTTCGGCTTTCCAGGATCAGATCTCATTCCTGGTTGTGGGTTGCGTGACCACGTGAGCACGAGGTTCGCATCATCAACCTCCTCTGCATTTCCCTTGTTGGTTTCGTATCATCCTCCAATAATATATGATGTATACACATGGAGGGACTAATGCCGTTGATGTCGGCTAAAGTCCGTCCAATGGTCGTTCTGTGATCACACAACTTCACAAGTTTTTCCTCTTGCGCACTTGTCAAACCTTTTGCTATGATAAAAGGAAATGTATTGTTGTCGCCAATGAATACATCAAATTATTAGGCAATATTTCAATTCTAACTCGAGGGCCTGTAATATGGATGACTAAAGCTTTTTATGTGAAAGTACTAGATCAACTAATACATTACCATGGAGAATGGTTTGCAAAGCCAATGCTGCTTCATGCACGTTTTGGGGGACACATGTGTGCCTCTCCATCTTCTCCAATTAGGTAAAATAATAGTCATAGCTCAAAGTTACGTTTAATTCAACAACAAAGTTAAAATCACAAACTTGTTGCACACACTTATGAACTTTGTCATAACATATGATATAATAAACATTGCTATAAGGATATTTCATTGCATCATGAAAATTAAATTCAATCTTTACCATAATCAATCTCTGTGTTGGCAGTTTTGAAAAACGATCTTCCAAACAATATAAGAGTACTAGAATCACAAGAATTATGCTCCATATCAAAAATATAAAAGTTAAATGGAATATATCAATCTTGACTAAGACATCTTCTATCACACCAAGTGGGTAAACAAAACTACGATTTGCAAGTTGTATTACAATGTTGGTTTTACTCAAAGGCTCCATACTAAGAGAATCATAAACATCTTTAGGCATAATACTAATGGATGCACCTAAATTGCATAAAGCCCTTTTAAAACTAGCATTACCAATAACACATGGGATAGTAAACATACCTGGGTCATTCTGGTTGAAAGGCATATTTTTTTGAACAACAATAGATATGACTTCTCCCATACTTACCATTTCATGACCTTTCATTTTGAAAGTTCTTCATGTAGTGCACAACTCCATCAAAAATTTAGCATTCTTGGGAATTTACTTCATAGTATCAATCAAAGGAATGTTGATTTCCACTTTCTTAAAAACCTCTATGATCTATTTTTTTTTTGTCTTCTTTCTTAGACCTAGAAGAACTCATGGGAATGGGTAGATTTTTTTTAAATTGGAATTCATTGGGTGAGGAGTTACCTTTGGAGTGGTCATTGTTGTCTTAGTTTGTGAAGGAGTAGGTTTCTTCTTGATACTCAATTCATTTTCTATCTCTTCTTCTTCCTCCTTTGTGATTTTTTAGTTGTATGAACATTAGGATCACTTTGTTGAGAAACAATCTGTCCAGTCTCACTAAATATTATTAATATTCGAAATTTCTCAATATTACTAATTATTATTTTTACTAAAACTAATTATTAATTATTAATATTTTTCCTATACATTATTTAATACCCAACCGAAACCCCACTTCCACATAACCCTAATTCCATTCGTCCCTCTCTTCACTTTTTTTCAATCTCCAGCTCTCGCCCCCGTCCCTCTATTCACTTCGATCTCGCCTCCGTGACTCACCTCTCAGCAACCTCTCGCCGTCATCCCTCTCCTATGGCCATCTTGCCTCCCTCACTTTCTTGAATCGTTCTCTCTCTGCTCCCTCTCCCCTTCTCCTCTTATTTTTGCCTCCGTCACTTTGCTCTTTCCCCCCCATCCCTTGGCTCCTTCTCCCTCTATTTTCTGTGATTTTTCCTGTTTGATTTGCTTGGAAAATATTCCGTGGCAATTGTTGAATTCGTGTGGGGGGGGGGTTGTGTTGATGGGTGTTCAATAGGATTTTTGGGTTGCTATGTTGATGGGTGTTGAATTGTAAAATTTGTTCGGCTGCTGTGCTTGGTTCTTGTGTTTTGGTTTGGTTGCTGTGTTGTGGGTTGTGGGTGTTTTAAATCTGGACAAGCACAATGGTAAGATTTTAACGGCTACATTGATTTTGCCTCTACAGATAAATCATGTAGGAATGCCTCCCAAAACTGAAGAAGTCATTTTGGCTCTTCGGTTGGCTCTTCCCGTTGGAGACAGAAATTTAACAAAAAAAGCCAAATATTTCAAATTTTGCCTTTTGCCTGCTCATATGGCTCTCCCGTTGGACTTGCTCTTATAATAATAACTTTGAATCCACCCTTAGCAATTAAATAAACAATCATACGAAAATAAGCATAGGAGAACAAACATATTCATCATATAAACTGAAAAATTAAGGTAAAAATAGATCTCACATTTCTTGAAATCTGAAGGTTTTCGTGTCCTTGCAACCAAGCAAAAGAGTCTAGCCTTGCATGTTCATTAAACAAATAAATAAAAAGATGGAGGAAAACATGATTTAGGGTTTGGATGAGGAAAATTTGTGTTTTCTTTTCTTCTAGTCGAAACTTTCTTGCTCCTCTCCTCCTTTATATATACATAGAAACCCTAGTATCTATTTTACAAAATAGTACTTCCTTAGCAAAATTTAGTTGTCCCTTGTAAAATTCATATCTCATTCATAACTTATCGTTTTGATATGAAATATCGAGCGTTTATATTTCTTTAAGTCATGAATTCATAACAATTGGGTTTGCATCCATCGAATTTCTGTAGCTCCATATCAATTGGGTGTGACATCGATAGATTGCAAGAATTGAATTTGAAGGCTGCAATTTCCATCCTTTTCCTTATTTTATTGCTTTTCATTAGCTTTCCAGAAATTTATATATGTTAGCTTTTGAATTCCACTACAATCACTTCATTTCAATCTCTAGAGCTTCTACTCTACACAAAACATCGACTGAAGGTCAAATATTTCAATTAGCTCCAATTACCATATTTTTGCATCTTTCATCCAAAAATACCTTCAAAACATAAAACAAAGAATATCAAGGTATTTTATACATAAAACATATACAAAACACTAGGTAAATATGGATGATCAAAAAGGAAATAATAATTGAAATTTAAATTGGTCCCATGTTATTGCACCTGAAATCATGTTAATCCACCATCTTTCCTAATAAAAGGAAAATACTTCTCTTTGTGTTTAGGGGGGGACAAATATCTTATATTAAAAAAGAGTTTCCACCTACTAGTCTTATAGTCACTAGGAAAGCCTAACTCGTTTATAAAGTTCTAAGTTAAGAGATCAATTATGTTCTACCAATGAATTTACGAACTCTAACCTCATCATTATATGGCATGGTAGTCCTTGCACTCCTAGTTATTATATTTTGATAGAACTTAGTGAACTTAGTCATTTAAATGAATAACCAATGATCTTATAGTAGGCTTATTGAACCCATGCCAAATTTTAGAAAGAGTCCGTTTATAATGAGTTATTAAGATTCATCTATCTTAGATTGGAAAACTAATACAATTCATGCATAGTAACTTCTAGAGCTTATCGCAAAGCCTTCTTGATTTTGATTGAACTTAGATTTTAACACAAAATAAAAGAATCATAGGGAAATTTCTATAACTTTTTAGTCTAATCAAATGATCAAATTAAATATTAAAGTAAAATTGTACATTACAAAAAATAAGTCTAATTGCCAAAATTAATTAGCCCATAAAGTAGATGAATTAGGTTCCTCTTGTTCATAAATTTAATTGAATAAGGTCTAATCATATGCTGTTGAATTTGTAGTAATTTTGAAATTTATGTTGGTCTAAATACTCTAAATAAGCCTTTTAAAAAAATTAAACTTCTTTGCCTTCAATCTTATAATCAGTTTGATTAGAACTTTTAATTGATCATATGGTGTAGTTTGGGTGGCATCAAAAGAACTAATAAATATCAAATTTATTATTTCATGGTGTGTGAGGTTTATACTGTATACATGAGCATCTCGAAATACACTGATATTTGTTTGATAATGTGGCTTTTTCAATTGGAATGTAATGTTTGGGTTTTAGAGAGTTTTGGCTAACCATTTCATGGTTGTATTGTTTATGCATATATGTAATTAAATATATTAATTCAAAAAAATTAGTTCAAATCCAAAAAAAAATATTTATAATTGTGCAATTTAATCTAAAAAACAACACAATAAAATGATTTATCTAAACAAAATTATGAACATTTATAATATTACGAGAATACCATCATTCATCTCACAATGTCATTATAAAATCTTATTGGTGTGAAATTTCAACAAAACATATATATAAACTATCAAGAGACTCCTTATAAAATTTTATTTCAATCTCACTGTCGGATTAAGAGATATAATTGATATTGTAAAATTATTTATTATTTTAAAAAAACTGTTTGGCTGAAATAGAATGGGAGGAACAATACCTAAATATTTCAAACAAAATTTTAAACGAGGTAACAACTACATCGTTTTAACTTGTTTTTAACAGGTGCGAAATATTTTGGACATTTTTGCTGACACTGTTGAGATGTCGTGGTCGCACAAATTAATTACCCTTAAAACAAATCAAGCAAAATAGTATAGAGCAAGCAAGGGGCTGATCACACGAGGAAGATTTAGTTCAAATTTTCATGGTCTATGTTATGCAATTGGGGGGGGGGGGTTGGAAGTTGTCTAGGCTAGGCTAAAGCAAACTAAAAGAAAATTATATAAACAGAAATTTACCAATAAAGCAAGCCTCGGTCGCAAATCAATATCCACCTACATAAATGAGAACTGATCATGAAAACGATACATCAATTTATATTCGGAATATTTATCTCCTCTTAAAATTGGTTTGTTAACGGATCCGCCATATAACTTACCCTAACCATTAAGCAACCACAATGTCCACACCAGTAATTTCATTCAATGACAATATAAAAAACTAGATAAATTGATCAATTAAGAAACATAATTATCCGCAATATATGTTTAGTTCAATTGAATGTTATCCCTAAGATTAATAATGTACATTTGCTACAATTATTAAATTAGTTGCTTCACAAGTTCATATATCACAATTCTAATTTTGAATCAAACTTAGCAATAGATTGTCTACAATAATAATTTCGAGTCTGCTCTTACCAATTAAATAAACAATCATATGAAAATAAGTATAGGAGAACAAACTTATTCACCATATAAACTGAAAAATTGAGGTAAAAATAGATCTGGAATTTCTTAAAATGTGAAGGTTTATGTGTCCTTGCAACCAAGCAAAAGAGTTTAGCCTTGCATGTTCATTGAATAACTACATAAAAAGATGGAAGAAAACATAATATAGGATGAGGAAGATTTCTGTTTTCTTTGCTTCGTGCTTGACCGCTATTTATGATCAGCTTGTTTTAACTCACAAGTGCATGAGTGTGCGATGTAGCAATTAACTCGATAAGATCGAGGTCATATCCACAGAGAGCTAGATTTAGAAATTAAGCTAGGTAACAAAAAAATATCTTAGGAGAATAATTAATGGATTTGTTTTCTAAAATGAAAGAGAGTAAATAGATTTTAAATGACAAGAAAAAGTAAGTCCTGGTTCCAAATCAATTTTAATGGTGATGTATTGGTGATTCCTTCAACATATATAAGATAACTCAACCTAATATCAATGATGGTGATATTAGATCGGAAGATATTACAATGAAGTTTAAAAACATGAAGGTTGATTATTTCTTAAGAATAAACGAGTATTTTCATATTAAGTAAGACATTGAATCAAGCAATCTCTATACCAAAACTAAGTTTTGTTCATAAAAATTCAAGATTATAACATTACCTAAATGATTTCTAAAATTTCTTTGCAATAAACAAACATTCATGAAGAAAATGTGAAGATAGACATTAGGATTCATTCATATCTTAAAGAACTCACCTCAATCACCATCATCCTTGATTTGGAGAAAGAGATTAACCAACCATAATTATATATAAGAACACTCTAATAAACATGAAATAACTTAAATCAAACTGAAATAATAAGTTTTACCACTAAAATAAAACTGAAATCTAAAACAAGAAGAGCAAAACACAATCTCGAAAAATATTGCAAGACAGATATGATGCTAACTTTGGACTGCAATTTAACCCTCTTTATAAGCGTTTTCTGGAGAAGGCTATTAGATACATATTTATAAGTCTTTCGGTTATCGTTCCAGAACATAGAATAACATATAATTTAGAGCTCGGAGTCAAAAGTTATGACTGAAACATCAAAAGGTGTTCTGGAAAGTCAATTTTGGCAACTTGGAGAAGATTTTTGTGCCCGATTTTCTTCCTCAATTTTAGCTGAATCTTTCTTCTTTTTGACCCAAGATAAAGTAACAATCTTCCCTCCAGCTTTCCATTGATTTCTCCTCCAATTCTTTGTTCCAAATTTTGACGTTTAAATTTCCTGAAATAATTCATTTAAGCTCCAAAAACTTATTGAAACATTAAAAGAAATTCATTACTAAAAAGCACATCAATTATTATAAAAAAACCAAATAAAAAAAATAAATACAAATTTAAAATAAGAGACTTAATGATACTTTTTATGCACAACCACACCCCTCAACTTTGATTTTGCTAGTCCTCATGCAAAACAAAACATAAAACCTTTGAAATAAAAATAATAATAACCATAATTAGGTTCGACTCATCACAGTTGAAGGACCTATCATGCAAACATTGATATCTTCAACTTGGTGTATACACAATAGGGAATAAAGAAAAATAAAAATACTTACATTCTCTAAATCAAATATCCATACAAAATTCCAAATTCAATCGTATTTATCATGCAACTAACATAATTAATTCACACGAAAACTCGACTTGTAATCTTTCCTTCTTACCACTACAAACAAGGTAGCAAACTAGAGAAATAACTATCTATATATATTTTTTCTTTTTTTCTTTTTTTTTTGTGTGAATATCATTTGTTCTTTTTCTTTAAGTGATCACTTCCCTTTTGACGTGAATACAAGCATTTGTGATGAATGCACCCGGTTACTCACAAAGTCACAAACTTAAAGTGCTTTGCATAATCATATTTCAAGCTGCCATTTGACGTAAAGATAAATTTTTGTGATGAATACCCCTAGTTACTGAGCAACTCAAAACATTGGAGTAGGTAGAACTTTGTACACATCTATTTATTTAATTATTACTCTATTTACTTAAACCTTGTTTAGGACTAGATTAAAAGGGATGATCACAAGTAAAGCATCACACTCATCTTTTATGCATGACCACAGAACTCACACAATTTTATAAGGAAAGATGTACTTCAATAATCTTAAAGAAAAACAAAATATGCTATATGTTGCTTTATAAGATATTATCTATCCCAAATTAAAGCATGTAATGTTCAACACAATAATGGATCCAAAAATATAATGCTGATTGTCATCACCCAATTTTTGGGTGACTCCCCAAAATAAAATAAAAATTCCAAAAATAAAATAAAAGAGGTCGGGGTTGTTAGAAAAATTGTGGTGAAAATTTTGAATATTTCTGAGCTTAATCATATCCCTGTTGCGCCAAAACAATGAGGAAAAATACAAATTCGAGGTAAACATTAAGTCAAAAATCATAATTATATTTTTTATAAGCCAAGTTGATTTAATCATGGGTTAATTCAAAATATTATTATGGTTGAGAATTAATTTAGGGTCCAATTAAAGAATTTAATTAAGTGCAAGGGCTTAATTATGCTTTAAATTGATCAAATTAATTTTATTATGGGCTTAATTGACAAAAGGTCAAATTCTTGAATTTAATTTGGGTTCAATTCAGAAGATTGGAATTTTTGGAGACCCAATTGAATTTTTCCAAGTTAATTGTGCAAAATTAGGGGCCAAATTGAAGACAATTAAGAATTTAATGCTCAATTGAGGGTCAAATTGTACAAAACAAAACGCAGGGATCAGAATAAAAAGACACGGAAATTAAAGGACCAAATCATATTTTTACATACAATAATTCAACAACCCATTAGTCAAAAGCAAGCACTATCAATATTTTTTATGCTATGGTGGCCACAGTGTTTGAAACACTGTGGCATTGCTATAAATAGTCGTGCAACTGCTAGCCCTCACAATCCCCTCCTCTTCTCAGCCGTGAGCCTTTTCCTCCTTGACTCTCCCCTCCGGCGACAGTAGCATCGGTTCGCCGACAACCTCCATATCTCCTCTGCAGCCGTCGGTGGCCAGCTCCTCTGCGCCGACGGCCTCCCTTCTCTTCCTCCTTGGCTCCCCGTAACGGATCTACCTCCCAACACAGCAGCCATGGTCGCAGCCCTCACCAGCTCTCACCTCTTCAACTTCTTCTTTATCAGTGCAGATCGGCAACTCAGCCACCATCCACAGTGTCTCTCTCTCTCGGCGACCCATCACAGCAGCACCAACCGCCGTAGCCCCCAGCTACTTTCCTCTACCATCCACGGTAGCAGCCCACAGCCTCAACTTTTCCATGGCTCAACCACCATCAAAGCAACCCACGTGCCATTCGAGGCCAAGAAGACGAAGAAGCAGATCCGAGAAGGAGGATAACATATCACCCTTATGTTTGTTGTGTTGCTTTTGATTTCGTTTGCAGGTCTTCGGGAAACTTCTCACCGGTGAAGGAGAAGGAGAAGAAGCGATCTGAGATTTTTGAGAAGAGGAGAATCGATTGATTGTGTTTTCGTTTGTTGAGTTTTGTCTTTGATGCGCAGACCCTCTCTGCCTCCCTCCGGTCAGCCAACCTCCCACGGTCTCATGCCTCAACAGCACCCTCTCCTGTCAAATCTGAGCTCCGGCGAGAAGGAGAAGAAGAGGAACGGTTGAGAAGAAACAGATCCGGAATTTGAAGGAGCGAAGGACAGATCTGCGAAAATTTGAATCTTGAACCCTGTTTGATGTTTGTGTGCTTTGGTTGTGTTTGCAGGTCACCGTGGAAGTCATCGCCGGCGAGAGAAAGAGGGGAGGAAGCTGATCTGCCCCCGTTGTCACTGTTCACCGGCGACGCGTGGAACCACGCGCCGCCAGTGGTGGCGGCGCGTGAGCAGACGCGCCACCACTGCCCTCTCCGCTGACGACACTGTTTCAGCACTGTTACGAGATTTCTCTTTGTAATTTTCCCTATGTTTATGCTTTTATTTGAATTTATTGTATTTTAACTATTATTTGTGAAATGTAATGAAAAATGAAAAAATATAATGTGTGTGATATCTATTTCATTTGTAAAATATAATGAAAAAGAAAAAAGAGAATGTGTGTTGTGTTGTGTTGTGTTTGTGTTCATTGAATTTTATGTTTGTTTTGATAAAAAATATGTTTTCTTTGCATATGTCCAATGTTTCAAAAAAAAAATATTTGGAATTTATTATTATCGTCAGTATTCGGATAAATAAATCTTAAAGATTAAAAAATCCAAAATATTCGGGGAACAATACGCTATTATTAACTGTTTGAAATTTGAAATATTTGAAATTTTTTAAATCACATCAAGGTATACAATGCAGCTTACCTCAGGTAAGGCGTAGAAGGGGTGCTAATACCTTCCCTTTGCGCAACCAGTCCCTTACCCTCAAATCTCTAAGCAGACCAGTACAAATCGGGTATTCCTAGCGACCCTCAACAGCAAGGTGGCGACTCCTAAAATCTACTGCGAGAGCTGGGATCCCTCCCGGGACGCCGCGCGGCGACGTGCGACAGAATGGCGACTCCGCTGGGGACGGTATTTTTTTGAAAATATTGGACTAAGCTTTGAATATTTTGATGTGATTTATTTGTTTGAATTTTATGTGTTTATTTTTAGCAAGTCTTTTGCATTTCTAATTCGTGCATATGTATATATGTTCATGCATTTTTAACAAGTCTTTTGCATTTTAACTCGTGCATATGTATATATGTTCATATATTTTTAGCAAGTCTTTAACATGCATTTATACTGCTTTAGCATGCATTTTATTTTCAATTTATGCATAACATTAAATTTAAATTAATGTCATCATGCATTTTAATTTCCAGTGTAAACCCAATTTTAAGTTAGGTGGGGATTAGCGGTCTGCCCCATGACTTTCAGTTGGGGTTCAGATTCGTGAAACATCCAACTATGAACTGAGTGTTTACTTGTTAATGGCGGTCATACTGTGCCCCAACCATTTCTTGTAAACCCCTATACTACCTTCACGTGAGGTGGTCACTGGCAGTTCATAGACCCTTTGAGACTAGATAGAGCTTACCCCTCATGTAATGGCTTAGAACTTGTTTTTGGGTATACCATTCCTGATAATTCACTTGTTATGTATGTACATACATTTGCATTCACTTGCATTTATCATTGCATAGCATATCATTGGTAAGCAGAAATATAGGTCCCCAAAGAGCAGTTGTCCATTAACACTCAAACCTATGAAGAATGCTCATCGCCATTTCCTTCCGAGAAATCTAGTTTGTCTGAAAGCTAGGATGACCTAACGATGTACTCAAGCAAGCACTGAGATGATCTCTGCAAGAGTCTTTGAGAAAGAAATGCACCAGATGCAAATTAAAAAAAAAAAAGTGCTTCCATAATTGCTTTGTTTGGTCATGTCCACATGTCATGTCTCGATTTCAACCTGTTTTGACTTGTTGGCAATTTTGCATGCAAACACCACAAATACCTTTTTGTTGTTAACCAAGCATTCACTTTCAAGGATTATGTATTTTCTTGTGTTTATGAAGTGTCATTGTTTTTTGTCTAAATAACACAAGCACTCCATATATCTTTTCATCCAAAGTATACATGATCCCATGATTTCATAAAGATTTTTGGCAAATCAAAGTTTAGTACGAAAATGAATGCCAATTTGATTTTTGTTTAACAAATGTGTTCTTGGAATTCAAAGGATTTAATTGAAAGGTGATCTCATACCACCAACACCCACATAATAAAGCTAATCTCTTAGCCAAACAGATAATCAAAAAAAAAATCAAAAATTTGTTTCGCATGGAAAAGCAAAGCTTATTGATTCAGATTACATGTTCTTGAAATGACGAAAGGTCATCTTTGACATGCCATCACAAATTCTCAAATATCCTTTGCAGTCCCTATTTGAGCCTTATAGTTTCATTTTCTTGATAATTAACCCTGACAATGATCACACCCTACACTAGGGAGCAAGTGCAAAAAAAAAAAAACAGTCCTCAATGACAAGTGACACCCAAAGAAAGCTGGGGGCATAAACACAAAAAAGGGTTTTAGTACACTATAGCGAATGAATTCAACATTTTGGTAGTACTAAAAACCTAACATAGAAAGCCCAAACAAAATGTTGGGGGGCATGTCGTGAAAAAAGACCAAACAAATATACTTGGGGGGGCATGTCAAGTGGGCACAATGTTAATGCCAAATAGCAGTAAAAAAAAAGCAAATATTGGGGGGCATGACAACATAGAAAGTCCAAATAAATACTTGGGGGCATGTTAAGTCAGCACGACGTCAATGCCAAATTTCAATGAAAAACCCAAACAAAATACTTGGGGGCATGTCAAGTCAACACGACGTCAATGCCAAATTCACTGAACAAAATCCAAACAAAATACTTGGGGGTCATGTCAAGTCAGCATGAAATTAGTGCCAAAAAAAAACCATGAAAAAACCCAAATAAAATATTTGGGGGGCATGTCAAGTCAGCACAACGTTAATGCCAAAATACCAATGAAAAGCCCAAACAAATACTCAGAGGGCACATCAAGGTCAAAGCCCAAACCAATACTGGAGGGTATGCTAGGTCACTATGAAAATCAATCATGAGGGCCAAGTGAAGTTCTAAGAGTAGGCACTAAGTGATCCTTAGTCGAAAAAACCCTTAAACACTTTTTGAGCTTATAAATATCATTTTTTCGCAGTGCTTTTCCATTTGAAACAATCCTTACAAATGTTTCACAACCTGATCGAAACCTTCCTGACATACAAGACTTACAAATATCATTTTGCATTCTTGTCAAAGTCAACATAATACTTGACAATGAGATCACTTGAATTCTTTCGAGAACTAGCTTGTTAAACAAACATCAAAATGGTTTTTGTGCTTGGAATGACATTGAAATTCCAAAAGTTTTTCATGAAAATATTTTTTGCAAATAGCCATCTCTTTTGTGCAAACACTCATAGCCTAAAACACTGGTGTGACATGGCCCAATTAGGGCAATCAAAATGATTTTTGTGTTTGGAATAACTTCGAAATTCCAAAATTCCCACATGAAAACACCATCTTTGCAAATGATCAACCCCTTCCTGCAAACACCTGAAGCCCAAACACTTTTGGGACATGACCAAACAGGGGGCAATCTAAAATGCAATTGAAGTTAGCTCCATTATTTCTTTTCAAAAAATGTGGATCAAATTCAAGGGGACATATCATCTTCAGCTGTCAAAATCAACAAGTTGCGGCTTGAGTATGCAGAAGCGAGAAGCTGTCAAATCATGCAGTTGACTCCACAATTCCTTTCCAAAGAATCTGGATCAAACCCGGGAGGCATGTTGATATGAAAAATCTATCATCTCCACCGGTCAAAATCAACAAGTTGCGGCTTGAGTATGCAGAAACGAGAAGCCGTCAAATCAAGAAGTTGACTCCATAATTCCTTTTCAAAGAATCTGGATCAAACTCGAAAGGCATGTTGATATGGAAAATCTATCATCTCCAGTGGTCAAAATCACAAGTTGCGGCTTGAGTATGCAGAAGCAAGAAGCCATCAAATTCAGAGAAAGAGGGGAGGAAGCTGATCTGCCCCCGTTGTCACTGTTCACCGGCAACGCGTGGAACCACGCGCCGCCAGTGGTGTCGGCGCGTGAGCAGACGCGCCACCACTGCCCTCTCCGCTGACGACACTGTTTCAGCACTGTTACGAGATTTCTCTTTGTAATTTTCCTTATGTTTATGCTTTTATTTGAATTTATTGTATTTTAACTATTATTTGTGAAATGTAATGAAAAATGAAAAAATATAATGTGTGTGATATCTATTTCATTTGTAAAATATAATGAAAAAGAAAAAAAAAATTGGAATTTATTATTATCGTCAGTATTCGGATAAATAAATCTTAAAGATTAAAAAATCCAAAATATTCGGGGAACAATACGCTATTATTAACTGTTTGGTATTTGGATAAACAAATCGGTATCCAAAATATTCGACGGGAATAATATACTATTTTTCGGTGTTTGGATAAATAAAATCTAAGGGATTAGTATCCAAAATCGGCGAATAATAATCAATAAAATTCATAGGATTTTTCTAAGCAGTGATCGGTTTTTTATCGTAATATTTTTGTGAATAAATATGACATATTTGAAATTTTTTAAATCACATCAAGGTATACAATGTAGCTTACCTCATGTAAGGCATAGAAGGGGTGTTAATACCTTCCCTTTGCGCAACCAGTCCCTTACCCTCAAATCTCTAAGCAGACCAGTACAAATCGGGTATTCCTAGCGACCCTCAACAGCAAGGTGGCGACTCCTAAAATCTACTGCGAGAGCCGGGATCCCTCCTGGGACGCCGCGCGGCGACGTGCGACACTGATCCTAATTAAGTCTCACTCACATACAAATGCATTTTTTTTCTTTCAAACAAGCATGACCATCTCAAGAATTGAACACAATCAAATATCCAAAATTAAGCTTTACATTATCTTTAATGTAAAAAAAGAAGAAAGAGAAGATAAGAATAAAAATTAGAAAATTGTTACTCCCTTTTTGTTTCAAGGATGAATGTCTGATTGAATTGGATATGAGCTGACTTCTTGCTTGAGCTTTTTTCTTCTTTTTTTAACCTGTATATCACAACTAAAAGAAAATATCAAACCTTTTTTTTTTTGAAAATAAACAAAACCTCATACCCCCCACCTTAAAATAATGCATTGTCCCTAATGCATGAACAAGTAAATAAGAGTTGGAAGAATAAGAGAGAGAGAGGAAAAACAAAACTAAAATTAAATAGCATCATGCTCAGAGATGGATTTAATCACAAATGGACCAATCCATTTTGTTCTCAACTTCCCAGGAAAGAGATGTAATCGTGAATTATACAAGAGAACCTTTTGACCAACATGAAAGGATTTTCTAAGTATATGTTTATCATGCAAAGTTTTCATCTTATGTTTTGAAATTTTTGCATTTTCGAATGCATCATTTCTCAACTCCTCTAATTAATCCAATTGAAGTTTTCTATTTTTTTCAATCTCATTTTCATTGTCATTGAATTGCCGAATGGCCCCATATGCACGGTGTTCAATCTCAACAAGGAGATGACAAGGCTTTCCAAAAACTAGCCTATAAATAGACATTCCTAAAGAGGTCTTGTAAGCAGTGCGATATGCCCACAAAGCATCGACTAGTCGTAAGGACCAATCTTTACGGTTTGGGTTGACTGTTTTCTCTAAAATGTTCTTGATTTTCCTATTTGCCAACTCAGCTTGGCTACTAGTCTGTGGGTGATAAGGGGTACTGACCTTGTGAATTACACCATATTTTCTCATCAAAATCCCAACGGGCTTGTTACAAAAATGTTTTCCCCCATCACTAATCATAGCCCTAGGCATGCCAAAACGAGAGAAAATATGTTCTTCCGAGAATTTGACCACAACTCGATGGTCATTGGTTTGAGATGCAATGGCCTTCACCCATTTAGACACATAATCAACAGCTACAAGAATGAATTGGTAATCAAATGAACTTGGAGAAGGTCCCATGAAATCAATCCCCCAACAATCAAATATTTCCAAAACAAGAATGGGGTTAAGGGGCATCATGTTACGCCGAGTGAGGTTACCTAGGCATTGGCATCGGTCACATGCAACACAGAAGGCATGGACATCTTTAAACATGGTGGGCCAATAAAAACCACACTGCAAGATCTTGGCAGTGATTTTCTTGGAAGAGAAATGCTCGTCATAGGCTAATGCATGACAAAAATTAATGACACTTGGAATTTCAAGATCAGGGATGTACCGCCTAACAATTTGGTCAGTGCAGTATTTAAATAGGTAGGGGTCATCCCAAAAACAAGTACGCACATTGCGTAAGAATTTTTGTTTGTCAAGTTTAGACCAATGAGAAGGAATCTGACTTGTGGCTAGGTAATTTGCTATGTCAGCATACCATGGAG
Organism: Salix exigua; assembly: GCA_032356905.1. NCBI lineage: Eukaryota > Viridiplantae > Streptophyta > Magnoliopsida > Malpighiales > Salicaceae > Salix > Salix exigua. The sequence goes on along the minus strand of CM063594.1, from coordinate 11,347,748 downwards.
AGCCAATGTAGGAGATATTACCTGCAAAAAATAAATTTTCATCAACAAAGAGTTCATTTATTGGAGATTCATCTACTATGTTGTCATAGCTTGAAAGACGGGATAAATGATTAGCCATTACATTCTCTACTCTCTTTTTATCTCGAATTTCAAGGTTAAACTCTTGGAGTAGAAGGATCCATCGAATCAAACGGGGCTTGGAATCTTGTTTTGTGAGCAAGTATTTCAATGATGCATGATCAGTGAAAACAATAACAAGAGATCCAACAAAATAAGACCGAAACTTGTGTAAAGCAAATACCACAACTAAGAGTTCTTTTTCAGTTGTAGTGTAATTCAATTGAGCATCATTCAAAGTGTTGCTAGCATAATAAATTACATGAGGCTTCTTATCTTTTCTTTGCCCTAAAATAGCACCTATTGCAAAATCACTAGCATCACACATCAGTTCAAATGGTAAAGACCAATCAGGAGCTTGCATGATTGGTGTAGTGGTCAACAACCCTTTAAGCTTTTCAAAAGCTTCTTGACATTTTGATGTCCAATCAAATTTGATGCTAACTTTGGACTGCAATTTAACCCTCTTTCTAAGTGTTTTCTGCAGAAGGCTATTAGATACATATTTATAGGTCTTTCTGTTATTTTTCCATAACATTAAAAAACATATACTTTAGAGTTCGGAGTCAAAAGGTATGACTGAAACACAGAAAGGTGTTCTGGAAAGTCAATTTTGGCAACTTGGAGAAGATTTTTGTGCCCGATTTTCTTCTTCAATTTTAGCTGAATCTTTCTTCTTTTTGACCCAAGATAAAGTAACAATCTTCCCTCCAGCTTTCCATAGATTTCTCCTCCAATTCTTTGTTCCAAATTTCGACGTTTAAATTTCCTGAAATAATTCATTTGAGCTCCAAAGACTTGTTGAAATATTAAAAGAAATTCATTACTAAAAAACACATCAATTATTATAAAAAAACAATAAATACATATGTAAAATAAGAGACTTAATGATACTTTTGATGCACAATCACTTCTGGCCAAAACTTGCATGCTCCTTTGCTCCTCTTTATATATGCTTAGAAACCCTAGTATTTATTTTACAAAATAGTCCTTCCTTAAGTTGGCAGAATTTAGTTGTCTCTTCTAAATTTCATATGTTATCTATAACACATCGTTGTATGCTGAATTTTTTGAACATGTATACTTCTTTGAGTTGTGAATCCACGAAAATTGGCATATTGCAAGATTTGACTTTGAAGGATGTCATTGTCATGCTTTCTTATTTTATTTCATTATCCTTAACTTTCCAGAAAGTTATGGATGTTATCTTTCAAATTCCACTAGAATCATTTCATTTCGATCTTTAGAGTTTCCGCTATGCACAAAACATCGACTGAAGGTTGTGTCAATTAGCTCGAATTACCTCCTTTCATCCAAAAATGCATTCAAAATATAAAACAAAGAATATCAAGGCATATCATACACAAAACGTATGCAAAACACTAGGTCAATATGGATGAAACTATCAAATAATATGGTCGCATCAAATACCACCACACTTGGTTGTTTCTCGTCCTCAAGAAAGGATAGGTAAAAAAAATTGAATTAAAAATAACCATGATCAATCTCTTAATCTCCTATCAATATCCAAGAATTCAAGCATTATAGATAAGAATACAATCGAGATTTAATTACTCTTCGGGATTTAAAAGAAATCTATGTCATGCCAAAGTGATAGGTGCTCTAATTGATATACACTCCAACACTCATGTGTTTAGGGTTTATCTGTTTCAATCCACTTCTTTGGATAATAGTTTGCACAAGGGTGCTGTAATTTTCGAGAAGTCTTTAATAAAGTGCCAATAGAAATAATATCAATGTTAGTTTTATCAACCTCCAATCCATCCACATGAAGACACAGCATGTCCAATAACTATTCCTTGATTAAAGACAAGGTTAGTTTCAATGCACCTTTTCAAGATCAAAGATAAGTTTTCTAGACATTTATCAAAAGAATCACCATACACCATGAAATCATCCATTAAAACCTCGATTATTCTTTCAACATAGTCAGAAAAAAATACTTATCATGCATCTTTGAAAAGTTGCAGGAGCATTACAGAGGGCATTCTTCTATATGCATATGTACCAAATGGAAATGTAAACATAGTTTTTTTCTTGATACTTAGGATTAATAACAATATGATTGTATCTACTATATCCATCAAGAAAGCAATAAAAGACTTATCTGCCAGGCATTCAAGCATTTGGTCCATGAATGGTAATGGGAAATGATCTTTACGCGTAGAAAGATTAAGCTTTCTATAATCACCACATATTCTCCATCCACTCGAGATGCGACTACGAATGAATTCTTCATCTTTATTTTTCACCAATGTGATTCTAGTCTTTTTGGGCACCACATGGATTGGTGCCACCCATGTACTATCTGTGATGGGGTAAATGACTCTTGAATCTAATAGTTTTAAAATTTCAGCTTTGACGACTTCCATCATGGGTGGGTTCGACATGTGTGCTTCTCCATCTCCTCCAATTAGGTAAAATTATAGGCATAGCTCAAAGCTACGCTTAGGTATCCATGGTGCTAAGTTTTTGTTGACATATAATGTCACACTTATATGTTTTATATATTTTGATGATAACAATAAAAAGAAAATGAACTAATAATATGCTTGGATGAGATTAAGCGATAAACAGGTATTATACAAAGAATACATCAACAAGCATAACGGAGTACACGAAGAAATCACTCCAAGAAGTCCAAGATGCAAGCAAGTGAAGACAAAGAAGAAGTTTTCATTTTAGTGCTTTAATTATGTAAATCTCAAATGTCTAACTTGATAGCACAATTTAAAATGAACTCACACACTTCACATTGCATGCATTAAAAGAGTTTGATGATTAGAGGATTAAGTCATATTCAATCGGTTCAAAAATTCAGAAAAGATAATTTGTCACAATTGCCTTTCTGCATGAACCGGTCGACCGCTTTGTGTATACCAAGTGAACCGGTCGACCGCTTGAAGACAAATTGTCTTTTGAGCTGAACCGGTCGACCGCTAGGTTTATCCGTTGTGAACCGGTCGACCGCTTGAAGACAAAATGTCTTTCAAGCAGAACCGGTCGACCGCTTGGGTTATCCGTTGTGAACCGGTCGACCGCTTGAAGACGAATTGTCTTTTGAACTGAACCGGTCGACCACTTTATTTGTCCGTTGTGAACCGGTCGACCGCTTGATATGACAGTTGCATTAAAATGGCTATAAACGGCTAGTTTCTTTTAGAAACTTATAAATAGCCCTCCTAATTGCAAAAATAAATATACAAGAACTTTCATATCTTATATTGAGGCAATTAGAGTGCAAAAACATCTTCATATCATCAATCTTTATTAATACTCATATTTGTGTTTAAATCTTCATATCTTAACACAAAGAGTATTTTTCATTCTCACTACACTTAAACACCTTCAAATATTCTAAGTGTTATCAAGTGAGATAAAGTGATCATAGATCTTCATTTGTAATATCTACACTATTAAGAGTGTATTGTTGTTTTACAAAAACAACCATTGTATTATTCTTGAGAGTTGAAGTATAAAACTCTTTGATATTGGTGAGGGAATATCACCAAGGAAAAATCTTGAAGAGGGTACATCTTCAAGTGGGAAGAAGGAAAATCTTGAAGAGGGCATATCTTCAAGTGGTGTAAAAGTCTTGGTGTGGATTCATCAAGCAAGATTTGTAATCTTGTTACTTGGACTAGTAAGAGAGTACAATACTCAAGTACGGATTTGTACTTGAATCGTGGACGTAGGCTTGCCGAACCACGTTAAAAACCGAGTTAGCAATCTCTCTCTCTTATCTCTTTACTTTAAAGTAATTGATTTTAGAATTGCTATAATTATTGTATTTACACCTAATTCCCCCCCCCCTTAGGTGTATAGTTGCCTTAATCCTTGAATAACAATAGGTATAAGAGCTTATTTCTCAATTATTAAGTTTGCTTAGACTTTGAGTAGAATGGCAACTACAAGTTACAATCTCCAAAATGAAGGTGCCTCAACAACTAGACCACCATTTTTGATGGTAATGACTATGCATATTGGAAAGCTAGAATGACTATATATCTTCAATCTATAGATTTTGATTTATGGCTTTCTATTGAAAATGGACCTCATAGACCACTCAAAATCGAAAATGGTGTTGAGTTTCCCAAAAGCATGATAGAATATACAAACTTAGATAAAAGATTACTTTCTATGGATGCTAAAGCCATGAACACCTTATACTGTGCATTAAATAGAAGCGAATTCAATAGAATATCTTCGTGTAAAAATGCTAGAGATATATGGCATACATTAGAAGTAACTCATGAAGGAACAAATCAAGTAAAAGAATCTAAAATTGATATGTTAGTTCATCAATATGAGTTATTTAAAATGTTACAAAATGAATCCATAACAAGCATGTTCACTCGTATGACTAGTATTACAAACAGTTTACATGCTCTTGGTAGAACTTATTCAAATACAGAAATTGTAAGCAAGATTCTCAGATCTCTACCAAAAGCTTGGGAAGCTAAAGTGACAGCTATACGAGAAGCAAAAGATCTTACAAAATTACCATTAGAAGAACTCATCGGTTCTCTAATGACTCATGAGATCACTATGGAAAAACAAGATCAGGAAGAAAGGCCAAAGAAAAATTTGGCATTTAAAACTGTTCATCAAGTTAAAGACAAGGATAATAGCGATGATGAAGACAGTGACGACGATCTTGTGGAAGATGTAGCATTGATCACAAGACAGTTTCGAAACTTTCTTAGAAAGAAAAATGATAAGAGAAAGTTTTCGAACTACAGAAAGGAGGAAAGCAAAGGAGAATTTAGCAAAGAAACTCCAAGGTGCTACAAGTGCAACAAAGTGGGACATATCAAAACCGATTGTCCCCTTCTTCAAATGAAAAAGAAAAATCGCTTTCAAAAGAAAGCTTTGAAAGCAACATGGAGCGATGACTCAGACTCAAGCTCCAATGATGAAGAAGAACATGTGGCGAACATGTGCTTTATGGCAATTGAAAGCGAAAATGAGGTACAATCTTCGGATGATGAATCCGACCCTTCTTATATTGAACTACATGATCAACTTGAAAGTTTGTATATAGAATATAAGAAATTAGGTTCTAAATATAGTACTCTAAAAAGAAATCATATATGTTTAATTGAAGAAAAAGATTTATTAGAAAAGAAAGTATATGATTTAAATGACAAGAGTAGCAAGACCAATCAACTTGAAAAAGATAATAAATCATTAAAAGAGAAAGTTGATGAGTTGAATAAAATTATCACAAAATTCACACAAGGCTCAAAAATTTTTGAGAAAATGCTTTCGAGTCAAAGAAGTGTATTTAACAAAGGAGGATTAGGTTATAAACCTAATAAAAATCAAAAATACCTAAAGAATTACTTTGTTAAAGCTAAAGAGTCTTATGATCCAAGTCATACATGCAATTATTGTAGAAAATTAGGTCATTTGATTTATGCATGTCCGATGAAGAAAAATAAAATTGTTGACATGATTTGGGTTCCAAAAGGAACCACCCCTAACCAAAAGGACCCAAGAAGGTATGGGTACCAAAATCCTCATCTTGATTCTATTTTGTAGGAACCAAGGGAACATGGGGAGTGGTTTTTGGATAGTGCTTGTTTAAGACACATGACCGGAGGCGGCACCCTTTTTCAAGTCTTTCCAAAACTAAAGGAGGAAAAGTGACTTTTGGGGACAACTCAAAAGGAAAAATTGTTGGAATTGGCAACATTGGAGGTATGTCTTCAACCTCCATTGAAAATGTATTTCTTGTTGATAATCTTAAGCATAACTTACTTAGTATAAGTCAATTATGTGACAAAGGATATAAAATCTTATTTGATCATACATGTTGCTTAATACTTGAAAATGACAAAATTATTTTTATCGGTAATAGAATTGGAAACATCTATAAGATCAAAATAGATGCATGTATGAGTAGTGAAAATTGTCTTGTTGCTAGTATAAATGATAGTTTTCTATGGCATAGAAGACTAGGTCACATAAGCATGGACATTCTTTCAAAATTGACCAAAAATGATTTAGTTAAAGGTCTTCCTCATATTTCATATGAAAAGGAAAAGCTATGTGACGCTTGCCAAATGGGTAAACAATTCAAAACATCTTTTAAAAGTAAGAATCACATTTCAACCGAAAGACCTTTAGAATTACTTCACATAGATCTATTTGGACCAACTAGAACAAGAAGTTTAAGTGGTAATAGATATGTGTTTGTAATTGTTGATGACTTTACTAGATATACATGGGTTATATTTTTGAAATCAAAAGATGAAACAATTCATGAATTTATAAAGTTTTCAAAGAAAATCGAAAATGAGAAAGGATTTTCTATAATTAACATAAGGAGCGATCATGGTGGTGAATTCACAAGTGATTTATTTGAAATGTTTTGTGAAGAAAAAGGATACCACCACAACTTTTCAACTCCTAGAACTCCCCAACAAAATGGGGTTGTGGAAAGGAAAAATCGGTCTCTTCAAGAAATGGCAAGAACTATGATAAATGAATTTAATACCCCTAAATATTTTTGGGCGGAAGCCGTAAATACTTCTTGCTATGTTTTAAATCGTGTTACCTTGAGACCTGAGTTGAAAAAGACTCCTTATGAGCTTTGGAAAGGGAGGAAGCCCAACATCTCTTATTTTAAAGTATTTGGTTCAAAATGCTTTATTCTAAACACTAAAGACAACCTTAACAAATTTGATTCAAAATCCGATGTTGGAATTTTTCTTGGATACTCCTCCTCTAGCAAAGCTTACAGAGTTTACAATAATAGAACACTTTGTCTTGAGGAATCCATGCATGTCGCCTTTGAGGAAACTCAAAATGACAAAATTGTTGAGATTCCAGATGACTTAAATAAAAATGTTCAACATTTGAATCTTCATGATAAAAATCCAAATGAAATATCAATTGAAGATACAACCAAGGACCAACCAAGCTCAAGCAATCAACAAGAGTTGGTAAGTAACTCCTTTGAGCCGCCAAAGGAGCTAAGGTATGTAAGTTCTCATCCTCCAGAATTAATTATCGGTAATCCGTTTGAGGGAACTAAAACTAGAGCATCCCTTAGAAATATTAGTGGTCATTATGCATTTGTTTCTCAAATAGAACCTAAAACCTTTCTTGAAGCTGAAAATGATGAAAAATGGATTTTAGCCATGCAAGATGAGCTAAATCAGTTTGAGAGAAATGATGTTTGGGAACTAGTCCCTAGACCAAAAGATTTATCAATAATTGGTACTAAATGGGTCTTTAGAAACAAAGTTGATGAACATGGGACTATTGTTAGAAACAAAGCAAGATTAGTTGCTAAAGGTTATAATCAAGAAGAAGGAATAGATTATGAAGAAACCTTTGCACCGGTAGCTAGACTTGAGTCTATAAGAATGCTATTAGCCTATGCATGTCATGCAAATTTTACGCTCTTCCAAATGGATGTTAAAAGTGCATTTTTAAATGGCTTTATAATGGAAGAAGTATATGTTGAACAACCTCAAGGCTTTGAAAATTTTGAATTTCCTAATCATGTGTTTAAACTCAAAAAGGCCTTGTATGGTTTGAAACAAGCACCTAGGGCATGGTATGATAGATTAAAAACATTTCTTATTGAAAATGATTTTAACATTGGCAAAATTGACACCATCCTGTTTACAAAAAGAAAAGGAAAAGATATCCTTATTGTACAAATATATGTTGATGATATAATTTTTGGTGCTACTAACGAATCTCTATGTAAGGAATTTGCAAAATGCATGCAAGAGGAGTTTGAAATGAGCATGATGGGAGAATTAAATTTCTTTCTTGGACTGCAAATTAAGCAAACAAGAGATGGCATCTTCATCAACCAAAGCAAGTACACCAAGGATCTTCTAAAAAGATTTGGGATGGAACATGTCAAAGATGCCGACACACCCATGGGAACATCTACTAAGCTTGATATGGACGAAAAAGGTAAAACCGTAGACATCACCAAATATCGAGGTATGATCGGTTCTCTTTTATATTTAACCGCAAGTAGACCCGATATTATGTTTAGTGTATGTTTATGTGCACGATTTCAAGCATGTCCAAAAGAATCCCATGTTAGTGCAGTAAAAAGAATTTTTCGTTACTTGCATGGTACAATTAATTTAGGGTTGTGGTATCCGAAGGGAAGTGAAATGAGTTTAATCAGTTACTCGGATGCAGATTTTGCGGGTTGCAAAATAGATAGGAAAAGTACTAGTGGAACTTGTCACTTTCTAGGATCTTCACTAGTATCATGGGCAAGTAAGAAACAAAACTCGTGTAGCCCTATCAACAACCGAAGCGGAATATATTGCGGCGGGGAATTGTTGTGCACAAGTATTATGGATGAAACAAACTTTGGAGGATTATAGACTTAAGTTTGAAAATACTCCGATTAAATGTGATAATACAAGTGCTATTTGCTTATCTAAGAATCCTATTCAGCACTCTCGTACAAAACACATAGAAGTAAGACATCACTTCTTGAGGGATCACATTGAAAAAGGAGATATTGTACTTGAGTTTATAGGTACAGAACATCAACTTGCAGATATTTTTACAAAACCCTTAGCCAAAGATCGCTTTTGCGAAATAAGAAGGAACCTAGGATTTATCCATGCAAATGATGTTTAAATTATGTATACATCAATGGTTATAAGTTGGATTTATTTGATGTTAAAAAGTATACACTTGGAGCATAAGAAACTTGTTCAAAACAAATATTGGAGAATTTAGAAATTCTGGGATGAACCGGTCGACCGGTTCATCAAGAGCAAGCCAACCGGTAGACCGGTTGAGACAGAATAAAACAGAGGATGGCTACTGGAATTTTTCGAATCTTGGAGGAAAATGGTTCTGAACATAATTTTTCGACATACAGGGTACCTTTGAATATTAATGAATGATTTTAAAGTCAAAATGCAAAAATTTCCATTTTTGCATGTACCGGTCGACCGGTACATGCATCTGGATCAACCGGTCGACCGGTTGAGCCAGAGGAACAGTAGCGTTCGCTACTGCCTAAAATTTGCATTTTTAGCCCCTCGATTTCTTTGCCTTTTGGACATAATTTTTACATGAAAAGGCTACATTATGAGTGGAAAGAACGGTTCAAAAGAGAAAATTGGAAAATTCTCAACTTGGGAGTCAACCGGTCGACCGGTTTAACTTACCCAAGGCAACCGGTCGACCGGTTGCTCGATAGTATAAATACTATCTAGGGTTTCAGAACTCATTCAACAGAAAAATCCGAAAAATCTTACCCTAAATCCTCTCCAAAACTAATCTAAATCAAAACACCCATAGCCAAATTGAAGACAATGGCATCTCATAAGCGATTAAGAAGGACTGAATCAAGGAGCAAAAGAGCCAATGATCCAGCTTCCTCGTCAGGTGATAATGTTCAAAGATTTTTGAGTAATTTCTCAAATAGAGCTATCATCGTAGAAAGAGGTTTAAGCAATGATCTATCTGCTTTAGGTATAGACACTTTATTTGCTGAAATGGGTTGGTACTCACTGTATGAATATAGGAAACCTACATACCCTAAATTGATGAGAATGTTCTTTGCTAACATGAGGGTTAATGTAGAACCTAGAATAATGAGTACTCTTCAAGGACATCCTATTGAATTTAATTGTGATGAATTAGCTGAGATATTGGGAATATCTAATGATGGTCCAAGGGTGTTTGATATTAAAATAATTCGACCATTGAAGGTTTTAGCTATGATTATGCTGTTGCATTGCATACTGGAAATAATGGATTTGCTCCAGGTGCTAAAATAAAGAGTCAAGATCTTTTATTGAGACCTAGGATACTCCATAGAATTATTGCTCACAATATTTTGCCCAAAAAGGGGCACTATGATGAAGTCACATTTATGGAGTTATGCTTAATTGATTGTATGATTCAGCGAAGGCCAATAAACCTTCCATACATATTGATTAGGAATATAATCTTAGCATTTGATCAAAAACAAAAGGCTCTACCTTATGGTCAAGTGTTTACCACTATTTTTGAGCATTTTGAGATCTTGGTGACGGGTACGGATAAGAGACCGTACTCAGATAAAACGGAGATAAATAACACCACTCTAACTAGGATGAAATATGTGCTTAATGAGCATGGTGAGTGGATCCAAGGGCACCAAGAAGGTGCACATGCTGAGGAAGAGCATGAAGAGGAGGAGAATGCGGCTGAGGATGAAGGTGAAGACGAGTTCACACATCTATTTGAGTCACCACCTCCGGCTTCCTCCCCAGATGAGCCATCTGCGAGTGGCTGGTCGCATAGGATAGAGAGTCGTCTCACGCTTATGGAGACAGATATACGATCCATGCGGACTGACATTCAGGAGATGAAGGCGATGATGGCTTTACTTCTCTCACGGAACCCACCTCCTTCGTGATTGTGTATCATGCATCTCATCTTATTTATGTTGTTATTTAGAATATTGTATTTGTGCTTTTCATTTTGGATATATGTACAATGATATTGAATATTTTTTATCCACAATGATTAACCTTCTTTTTGTTGATGCCAAAGGGGGAGAGAAATATGAAAATATCAAATGCATCAATAATGGGGGAGTCAAATATGAGAATATAAAAGAATTATATGCATATATTTAGGGGGAGAAATATGAATTTCTCTTATAAATTGCATATGATATTTGTACTTAGATTAAATTGCTACAAATGTTCAATGTCTCCTATATATTGCTTTATAATATTTAGGGGGAGACTCAATTTATTATCTAAGACTTTTTGTTTATTGTCATCATCAAAAAGGGGGAGATTGTTGACATATAATGTCACACTTATATGTTTTATATATTTTGATGATAACAATAAAAAGAAAATGAACTAATAATATGCTTGGATGAGATTAAGCGATAAACAGGTATTATACAAAGAATACATCAACAAGCATAACGGAGTACACGAAGAAATCACTCCAAGAAGTCCAAGATGCAAGCAAGTGAAGACAAAGAAGAAGTTTTCATTTTAGTGCTTTAATTATGTAAATCTCAAATGTCTAACTTGATAGCACAATTTAAAATGAACTCACACACTTCACATTGCATGCATTAAAAGAGTTTGATGATTAGAGGATTAAGTCATATTCAATCGGTTCAAAAATTCAGAAAAGATAATTTGTCACAATTGCCTTTCTGCATGAACCGGTCGACCGCTTTGTGTATACCAAGTGAACCGGTCGACCGCTTGAAGACAAATTGTCTTTTGAGCTGAACCGGTCGACCGCTAGGTTTATCCGTTGTGAACCGGTCGACCGCTTGAAGACAAAATGTCTTTCAAGCCGAACCGGTCGACCGCTTGGGTTATCCGTTGTGAACCGGTCGACCGCTTGAAGACGAATTGTCTTTTGAACTGAACCGGTCGACCACTTTATTTGTCCGTTGTGAACCGGTCGACCGCTTGATATGACAGTTGCATTAAAACGGCTATAAACGGCTAGTTTCTTTTAGAAACTTATAAATAGCCCTCCTAATTGCAAAAATAAATATACAAGAACTTTCATATCTTATATTGAGGCAATTAGAGTGCAAAAACATCTTCATATCATCAATCTTTATTAATACTCATATTTGTGTTTAAATCTTCATATCTTAACACAAAGAGTATTTTTCATTCTCACTACACTTAAACACCTTCAAATATTCTAAGTGTTATCAAGTGAGATAAAGAGATCATAGATCTTCATTTGTAATATCTACACTATTAAGAGTGTATTGTTGTTTTACAAAAACAACCATTGTATTATTCTTGAGAGTTGAAGTATAAAACTCTTTGATATTGGTGAGGGAATATCACCAAGGAAAAATCTTGAAGAGGGTACATCTTCAAGTGGGAAGAAGGAAAATCTTGAAGAGGGCATATCTTCAAGTGGTGTAAAAGTCTTGGTGTGGATTCATCAAGCAAGATTTGTAATCTTGTTACTAGTGTAAGAGAGTACAATACTCAAGTACGGATTTGTACTTGAATCGTGGACGTAGGCTTGCCGAACCACGTTAAAAACCGAGTTAGCAATCTCTCTCTCTTATCTCTTTACTTTAAAGTAATTGATTTTAGAATTGCTATAATTATTGTATTTACACCTAATTCCCCCCCCTTAGGTGTATAGTTGCCTTAATCCTTGAATAATAGTTTTGTCAATAACAAATCAAGATCTTTTTATAGCGCAGGTTTTTGTCAAGTATTTGTTGTGCCAAGGATTATATACCATGAATCAAGATTCAACACTTAACAATGAGGGTATTAACATTGATTAAAATGATAATGACAACATATGTTAATAGTATAATTGTTTTTATTAAAGCCCATGTTGAGCTTATATTATGCGTTTTCCTATGAATTTGACAAATTAGAGCTAATTGAGGTAATTAGAGCTAATTGACAAATTTGACCTGCAGTCAATGTTTTGTGCAAAGCAGAAGCTCTAGATATTGAAATGAACTGATTCTAGTGGAATTCAAAAGCTAAGGACAAAGAAATAAAATAAGAAAGAGCATGGAAATCGCAGTCTTCAAAGTTAAATCTTGCAATCTACCGATGTCATCCTTTTTTTCCATTCCAACTTCAATATCTGGAGCTACAAAAGTCCGATTGATGCAAACCAAAGTTGTCAATACCCTTCCAGTCGTCGTTCTAGTTTTTTGATTGGAACGGACATTCTAGTTTTAGTGCATTCCAGCGTGTTGTTCCAGTTTTGTTTTGTTCATATATAATTAAGTATATATATATATATATGAAAAAATATTAATTTAACAATTATAATTTAAATTCAAGATAAATAAACTTTAAATTATACAATACAAACACAAAGTCAAAATAACATAATCTCACAATTAGAAACATCTCTATAATTCCAAAATATTATGAAAGTAAAATATTCCTAAATAAAAGAAATATACATTAAACATTGATTCGGACCATATAAAAAACACCAGCATGAACCAATTACATGTTCCAAATGGTCTAATGATGTGGTCTAGGACAAAGGCATTGAAAGAGGCAATGAATGAATTGGTTTTGAAGGTTTCAACCCAGTCAGAATACAACTTCGTACATCTTCTCCATGTGCAGGAGGGGTCCAATACAACCTTATTTAGGCCATGAAGTTAGGACAACAAAAAGGAGCCAACAGAATCGTTCTATAACATGGAAACATGGAATGGATGGGCTTGATGGAAGAGAATAAATAAACCTTATGGACTCTATTTAAGTTAGTTAGCTACAACCCAAGGCTTGTTTGGGCTTAATTAAGATTTTTTTTTAGCTAGGATCCAAGGCTTGCTTTGATTAAGTTATGATCTTTTGAATTTAGGATGTTGGGTCAGTTTTTAGTAGATCTCTTTTAAGTCCACATAAGAGGTCCATTAGGGTTACTTTTTAATAACATATAAACTCATGTAACCCTAATTTCAGCAGCCATTGATTAATTTTAAACTTCTTAAGAATTATTTAAACTTTTCAGTTCATGTGTAAGAGTAATTCTTGCATTCGTTAGTTCTTAAATGAACTGAATCCAACTTATCAAAGATTAACTGGCTTCATGGCGTCATTCTACTCATTCCAATAGTGTTAGTGCCTTGGTGCAAGTTTCCATTGTGTCACACTCCTATCGGACTTATTTTGGCTTTTTGGGATCAAATCTCATTCTTGGTTGTGGGTTACGTGACCATGTGATCACGAGGTTCACAACAGGTGGTATCAGAGCTAGGCTCCGACACAAGGTCATATTATTATATTATTTTCGTGTGTGTTTTTGTGTTCCTTGAAGTTTTCCAGTGTTTGTGTTCATCTCCTTGTTCTTTGTGTCAACATCATCTAATAAAAAAAAAGGTTATATTTCATCGTTTCCTGTCTCTCCATATTCGTATATTAAAATTTGAAGATCTTGCCGTAGAAAACACTACTGTGGAAACATAAGCAAACCACATCAGAATTAGTTGAAATTTCATATTCTGTTTATTGGGGTTAAATTTGTTATTTCGATATTCATTTATGACGCCGAAATACTACCTTAGTGAACCCATTAAAAACACTTTAGAATCAATTGAAATTTTATATATTCTGTGTCTTGGGGTTAATAACGCATGCTTTATCAAATTGGTGCTTATGTCGATATCGTATACTAGAGATTTCAATTGGATGTTCATTTCTGTCACAAATTGATCACATAAGGGTTTGTGTACCTAGAAGTACGAGAAAGGCCTATAAATTTGAAGTCATTTCGAATTTGTTTTGTCTTGGTTTCAATTCTGTTACGTAAAAATTGCGTAAGAGTTTAGATTCTGCTCAATCCTCAAAAAGTGAACCTTATTGTTTAGTTTTGTCCAATTCTCTGTTTTTGTTCTATTTTCAGTTATCTAGGAGTCAAGTAATTGTTTTTGCTAGTATTTTCTTCTGTTTTATTTTGTGTCTTCGTATCGTCCATAATTGGTACGAATTTGCATTGCTACTCGCAAAATCATAATAGTATTTTTGTTTTGCTTTGTTTTTAGTATTTTTATTGCTTATTGAGTCTCAAAATCATAGTTAGAGTGCGTTGTGAACGCTACTCACTTTGATTTATTGATTTTAGTTCCAAAAGAACCAAAAGAAAGCAAGTTGTGAGGTAAAAGGCGCAATGAGCTTATTCAAGTGAAAAGCCTTGATTTGTTTTATATGTGATACACGAGAGTTGTGAGGTAAAAGGCATTGTGAGATTATTAGAGTAAAAAACCTTGATTTTTTTGTGTGATACATGAGAGTTGTGAGGATATATTTTTTTTATTGCTATTAACCAAATTTTGCAAAATCAAAGGATGTCTGAAAACAACGAATTAGCGACACGAAACGCTGACGTAGCATTCCATTTACAAGCCATGGGTCAGCAACTTGAACTATTGTCTAGAACATACAAAGATCTAAAAGATGAGGTGAATTCAATAATGCAATAGAATAGTAGGGTTGATCGTCGGGGAAATACGGTCTGTATGGCTATACGGGATAAACAATCTCATTTTGAAGAGTATGTTGATGAAAACGCAGATGTGGGCGATGATAACTATGATTTTGCATCTGTTGGCCAAGGAATGAGACCTTGCCCGAACAGAGCTAGGAGGAATGTGAATTTTCGTGGCATGGGGAATTATGAAGATATGGATGGGGACACCATTAAACTGAAAATTCTGAACTTTCAAGGTAAAAATTATCCTGAGGCTTTCTTGGAGTGGCAGAAAAAGGTAGATTGGATTTTTGATTGTCATAGTTATTCTCAACAAAAAAAAATGTGAAGTTGGTGATAATTGAGTTTACAAAGTATGTAATAATTTGGTGGGATTAGATTGTCATCAGTAGGAGGAGGAATGGGGAGCGTCCCGTTCACACTTGGGGTGAGATGAAAGTCTTAATAAGGAGATGATTTATGCCAAACCACTAATAACAAAGACTTATACCTAAAGCTCCAAGGTCTGAATCAAGGCTATAAGACAGTAGATGAATATCACAATGAGATGGAGATAACAATGATTCGGGCCATTGTTGAGGATAGAGAAGCCACCATGGCTAGATTTTTTAATGGGTTGAATCGGGAGATTGCCAATGCTGTGAAGCTACAACACTATGTGGAGCTAGAGGACATGGTTCACATGACTATGAAGGTGGAGAGACAACTCAAAAAGGGACATGTTCGGTCAGGATTTAATTCGGGTTCTTCATCATCTTGGAAAATATATTGATGAAGTTCTATGGGATGTGGTACTGATGCAAGCAAGTCACATCTTGTTGGGGAGGTCATGATAATATGATAGGATGGCAGTTCGTGATGGGATTAAAAATAGGTATACCATTGTAAAAGATGGTAAAACCATTACTCTTGTACCTCTTACACCCAAACAAGTGTATGATGATCAAATAAAGCTAAAAGGTGAGCATGAGGCGATGGTGAGAGGAAATCAAGGTGAGGAACATGGGGAGAGAAAACCATCAGACTCGGCCATAACCCAAACCTCTACAATCCATTCAGCCACCCATCCAAACACAAACAAATATTTGGCAAACACTCGCAACAAATCTGACCATTCTACCACTCCTCAAAAAATACCCAAATCTAGCCGAGAGTGGAGATAAGAGAAGACGAGGGAAGAAAGTCATGAAGAGTGATGAGAATTATGTGGAAAAACTAGAGAAACAGCCTAATTTTTATGCTATAGAGAGTGAGGTCAAATCTGCATATTTCACTAACAAGCCAATGATTTTACTTGTGTACGAGGAGGCTTACTTTAATACTAATGATCTTGATCATATTGTGCCTAGTGCTGCAATTTCTTTGTTATAGGAGTTTGATGATGTGTTCTCTGAAGATAATCCAAGCGAATTACCACCATTGCGGGGGATAGAGCATCAGATTTATTTCATACTTGGAGCTTCAATTCCTAACCGACCACCCTGTAGATGCAATCTGGAGAAGACGACGGAGCTTCAAAGGCAACTTTATGAACTAATAGATAAGGGACATATTCATGAGCATATAAGCTTGTGTGTTGTATCCACGCTATTCATGCCTTAGAAGGATGGAACATGGAGGATTTCTGAAAATTGTTGACCCATCAACATCATGAATTTTATTCAAGGTCGAATCCTTTCGAGGAAAGAGGGGATGATGAGAACCATCCTAGAAACACCAGCAAGGACTTATGGGCTACCTTTTTCGTTTTGTTTCTAAGATTAAGGGGCTGGATGGAAGAGAATAAATAAACCTTATGGCCTTCATTTAATTTAGTTAGCTACAGCCCAAGGCTTGTTGGGGCTTAATTAAGACTTTTTTTCAGCTAGGACCAAAGGCTTGCTTGGATTAAGTCATGGGCTTTTCAATTTAGGATTTTGGGTCAGTTTGAGTGGACCTATTTTACATCCAAATAAGAGGTCCATTAGGGTTACTTTTTAATAACTATATAAACTCATGTAACCCTAATTTCAGTAGCCATTGATTAATTTTAAACTTTTTAGTTTATGTGTGAGAGTGATTCTTTCATTCTTTAGTTCTTGAAAGAACTGAATCCAACTTATCGAAGATTAACTGGCTTCGTGGCGTCATTCTACTCATTCCAATAGTGGTGGTGCGTTGGGACAGTTTCCATTGTGTCACACTCCTATCGGACCGATTTTGGCTTTCCGGGATCAAGATCTCATTCTTGGTTGTGAGTTGTGTGACCCACGTGATCACGAGGTTCGCATCAATTTTATTTCATGTCTTATTATCGTCCATAATTCGTATGACTTTGCATTGCTACTCGCAAAATCATAATCGTAGTTTTGTTTTTCTTTGTTTTCAGTATTTTTATTGCTTCTTGAGTCTGAAAATGATAATTAGGGTTTACTGCCAATGGTACTAACTTTGATTTGTTTATTTTAGTTCTGAAAGAATAAAAAAAAAGCAAGTTGTGAGGTAAAAGGCGTAGTGAGCTTATTAGAGTGAAAAGCCTTGATTTTTTTTTGTGTGATACACGAGTGATGTAAGGATATATTTTTTTTGCTACTAACCAAATTTTGGAGATTCAAAGGATGTCTAAAAACAAGGAATCAGCGACACAAAATGATGACATAGTGTTCCAATTACGAGCCATGGGTCAGCACCTTGAGCTGTTGTCCAAGACATACAAAAATTTAAAATATGAGGTGAATTTAAAAAAGAAACAGAATAGTGGGGCTGATCATAGAGGAAATACGGTTCGTACTACTGTACCAAATAACAGATGTGATTTTGAAGAGTATGTTGAAGAAAACGCAGATGTTGATGAAGATGACTATGATTTTGCATCTGTTGGCCAAGGAATTAGGGATGGATCGAACAAAGCTAGGAGGAATGTGATTTTCCATGGCATGTGGTATTATAAAGATATGGATGGGGACACCATTAAACTAAAAATTCCAAACATTTAAGGTAAAAATGATCCTAAGGCTTTCTTGGAGTAGGAAAAAAAGGTAGATTGGATTTTTGATTGTCAAAGCTATTCTGAATATAAAAAAAGTGAAATTGGTGATGATTGAGTTTACAAAGTATGCAATGATTTGGTGGGATCAGATTGTAATCAGTAGGAGGAATGGGGAGCGACCTGTTCAAACTTGGGGTGAGATGAAAGTCTTCATGAGGAGACAATTTGTGCCAAACCACTATTATAGAGACTTATACTTGAAGCTCCAAGGCCTGAATCAGGGTTATAAGACAGTAGATGAATATCACAAAGAGATGGAGATAGCAATGATTCGGGCCATTGTTGTTAAGGATAGAGAAGCCACCATGGCTAGATTTCTTAATGGATTGAATTGGGAGATTGCCAATGTGGTGAAGCTACAACAATCTGTGGAGCTAGAGGACATGGTTCACATGACTACGAAGGTGATGAGACAACTTAAGAAGGGACATGTTCAGCCAGGATTTAATTCGATTCTTCATCATCTTGGAAGATAAATCTGAAGAGAGAGGGTATTGTCCAGCCAAGATCTTTTGTTCCTTCTAAAACTGAACCATCAATGACTAAAGTTGATGTTCCTACCGGTGCCAAAGGTAAACTTGAAACTCAACCTAAACATACTCGTGATGTTAAATGTTTGTAAAAAGAGAATATCCTCCATACGCGCTGCTACATACAAAGCAAGGTGTGTAGTTTAATTATTGATAGTGGAAGTTGTGTTAATGTTTGCAGTACCACCCTTGTTAGTAAACTGAATTTGAGTATTGTTAAGTATGCTAAACCATATAGATTGCAATGGTTGAATGATAGTGGTTAAGTGAAAGTGACTAAGCAGGCTATTGTCCCATTCTTGATTGGGAAATATGTTGATGAAGTTTTGTGTGATGTGGTACAATATAAGCAAGTCACATCTTGTTGGGGAGGCCATGGAAATATGATAGGAAGGCAGTTCATGAATAGGTATACTATTGTAAAAGATTGTAAAACCATCACTCTTATACCTCTTATACTCAAACAGGTGTATGATGATCAAATAAAGCTAAAAAGAGAGTATAAGGTGACGGGGAGAGAAAATCAAGGTGAGGAACATGGGGAGGGAAAACCATCAGATTCAGCCAGAACTCAAACCTCTACAACCCATTCAGCCACCCATCCAAACACAAACAAATATTTGGCAAACACTCCCAACAAATCCGACCATTCTACCATTCCTAAAAAATATCCAAATCTGGATGAAAGCGGAGGTAAGACAAGAGGAGAGAAGGAAGAGTGATGAGAATTGTGTAGAAAAACTAAAGAAACAGCCTAATTTTTATGCTAGAGAGAGTGAGGTCAGATCTGTATATTTCGCTAACAAGCCAATGATTTTACTTGTGTACGAGGAGGCTTACCTTAATACTAATGATCTTGATCATATTGTGCCTAGTGCTGCTATTTCTTTGTTGTAGGAGTTTGATGATGTGTTCCCCCACGTTACTCCAAGCGGATTACCACCATTGCGCGAGATAGAGCATCAGATTGATTTTGTACCCGGAGCTTCAATTCCTAACCGGCCAGCATATAGAAGCAATCTCGAGGAGATAAAAGAGCTTCAAAGGCAAGTTGATGAGCTGATGGAAAAGGGCTACTTTCGTGAGAGTATGAGCCCCTATGTCGTACCCGTGCTCCTTAGGTAAGATAGAACATGGAGGATGTGTGTTGATTGCAGAGCCATGAACAACATAATGGTAAAGTATAGACACCCTATTCCTAGGCTTGAAGACATGTTAGATGAGTTGCATGGATCTTGTATTGTCTCTAAAATTGACTTGAAAAGTGGGTACCATCAGATTACGATAAAATAGGGTGCTGAGTGGAAAACTGCATTTAAGACCAAGTATGGTTTATATGAATGGTTAGTAATGCCGTTTGGACTTACAAATGCACCAAGTACGTTTATGCATTTAATGAATCATGTGTTGCGTGCATTCATAGTTAAGTTTGTGGTTGTGTATTTTGATGACATTTTGATCTATACCAAGAGCTTAACCGAGCATTTTGATCATTTGCTTAATATACGTAGTGTGTTGCGTGGTGAGAAGTTGTATGCTATTATTTTAGCAAGAATGTTTGCTTTGGTTGAGTTTGCTTATAATAGAACTGTGCATTTGACCACTACTTTTTCTCCTTTTGAGATTGCCTATTGTTTTAATCCACTAACTCCTATGGACTTAATTCATTTATCTTGTGAAGAAAGGGTAAGTTTAGATGGTGTCTATTTCGCTTTTTTCAATGGATGTATTCAAATACACTCCAATTTCTTTCGCACCAGTTGCACTACAACATTAACTAAGAACTCGAATTGCAAACTTTTGAAGTTCTTCAGTATCATTCCCGAATTGCTCCCACCATGAAACTAGATAAGAAAATTTTAATAAATCAAATATTATTGATAAAAAAAGACATTATATTTTAAAAAATAAAATTTATTACCTAAATTTAATTTTTATCTTTGACGAATAGCTAGGGACATGCCAAAATCACTAGTTGCTTTCTTATACTCCTCAATTCGGCCACTAATGATATCTTGAATATCACAATCAGGAACCAATCTAGTAATTGTGCTAAGCAAACCTCGACTTACCTCCTTTTGTTTTGAAAAAGAAGGCCTAAAAAATATTCTAAAATTAAGAAAACATCCTGCTGCATGTAATGGAGTATGAGTTGCTTATCCCATTTAGCGTCAATTATCCTAATATCTTGTTCATATTGAGACATTCTATATTTTAACCTTGTTTTGATGGCTTCTTTTGCTTTATCCATTGCCTCATATAAATATCCCATTGATGGTTTTTTTTAACTGTTTGCTAACCTTAGAACTCGTACTAAAGGCTCGCTAACGTTTACTATATGTGCACATCTCGGCCAAAAGTCTTTATTTTCTAAAACTATAGAAACAATTTCCTTTCCAACTTGACTTTTGCCTTGACTTGATTCAACCCATTTTGTGCAAGTAAACATTTGTCGAAACTCATTCTTAAACTTCAGTAAACATTGGATGCTTAAGAAAGGGGTAGCAAAACTTGTATGCCAAAACACATAAATCATTTCCATTTGTGAATTCTTTCCTCATCAAAGTGAAAACCCATGCATGATTATATATAAACTTGGTTATATTTCTTGCATTTCTAATGGTTTCATCAATGATTGGAAAATATCTTGGATCACAAATATTTTCTAGCATTAAATCAATGCAATAGGCAGCACAAGTAAACCAAAAAATGTGCAAACTTTGCTACAAAGCTTTCCCCGCAGCCTTAAATGAAGCCTCATTATCACTAACAAATTGAAAAATATTTTCTTGTCCAACTTCTTTGACAACTTCATCAAACATCTCAAGCAATGTCTTTTTATCTTTTCGAAGTCCTGAAGTGTCAACAAACTTCAAGAATACGGTGCCTCTCGGAGAATAAGCAAGGAAATTCACAATTGGTACATTCTTCCTATTTGACCACCCGTCAGCCATAATTGAACATCCATAAAGTTTTCAATCAACCTTGATACTTAAATGTATTCATGGACATCATGAACTATATCTTTCAAAAGTGATCCTCTTAAATCATGATATGATGATCTTTTAAAATCAGGTCCCATTGATGTTATGGCATCTATCATTAGCTGATAATAATATGAGTTGGCACTATTAAGTGGTATATTAGAATCAAACCACCATGTTGTTATGGCATCTATCATTGGCTGATAATAATATGACTTAGCACTATTAAGCGGTATATTAGAAGTCATTTCACTTCTAATACTAGGTTGCGAACCTAGGGTAGTTCGTGGGGCAAATAAAGGCATCCTTTTTCTAGCTGTACTTGTTCCTTGTATTGTCAATCTTCTATTTGTTTGTGAATGTATATCACCCAAATGAGGATTTGCAGCATCACTCTCTTCAACTTCTTCATCATTGGAAACTGATTGATAATTTCCAATATTAGTTTAACTCTTTTTCTTTTCTCTTTCTCCGTTGTCATGTCACTAGCAGTTGTTTCATTTGCCCTTTTACAAGGTTCAACTTGACCTTTAATACCAGCAAGGTGATACTTCAAACGAGTAACACCACCACCATTGATCTGTTTGTTACAGTGAATACATATACATGCATTATTTGAACCAGCAACCACCTGTAATTGCTGAAAAAATGGAAGTCCCACCACTAGATGAGTTTTCAGCTATGTAATTTAATCTATTGTAAAAAGATAACACAATTTAGAAATTAATAGAAATTCATAGTCAACGACAATCCAAGTACTATCATACATAAATGTTTTCTATACATAAATGCCTAGTTTTATAACATGTTATCCAAAAAACCTTACACATCTATAGCCCAACCAGATATCATGTACCATGATATTTGCTTCCAAGAAATATGTTTGAACAAGAGCCACACAGCCCCTTCCTAAACTATTTAGTTAACAAACTGGCCCCAAGGAGCCAACAGCATGATAACATCCTGTGATTAAAAGCTTAACCATTAACACACACCCAAGTAAGGACCCCATATCAAAAACTCAAATAACCACACCTAGGGCAACAACAACCGAAATTAATACACTTTAAATCATAAATTAATTTTATCAAATGTTTTCTTTTTTCTGTCGCGAGAGCTAAGCTATCAGCACCACCATAACCACACCTAGGGCTACAGCCACAACTAGATCGCAATCTCAAAGCCAAACCCACACATAATAAATTGAGCAGCAAATTGTAGAACAAAAAGAACCTCCCAACGAAGCCAACAAAAGTAGAAGGCATGCATTTTCATCAGCTTGCTCTAGACTAG
Organism: Salix exigua; assembly: GCA_032356905.1. Lineage (NCBI taxonomy): Eukaryota > Viridiplantae > Streptophyta > Magnoliopsida > Malpighiales > Salicaceae > Salix > Salix exigua. Next base: position 11,324,802 of record CM063594.1, on the reverse strand, counting down.
AGTTCCTATCAATATATATATAATTACACATGCATCCATAACTTTACTATTATTTTTTCATGGTATAAAGGTGGAGATCAACATGCAAAAATCTGTGAGCTTTCTACAAGAAACTACTAGGAACGGATGTAAATCATTTACAAAAGATTGATTGTTGTAGCTAATAATGTTACTATGCTCAATGAGCCAGCCAATTCAGAGTTCTTGGGCTGCATATATAACTGAATTTATTTCACAATAACATATCAGGAGTTATTTATTTGTCCTCGCAGCAACTATGCGATGACATAACTCCACTTCAAAGATGAAGAAAAAATGCCCGCTTCCAATGATCTAGCTAGTTAAATTAAGATAATGAAATTGATTGATTACTCTCTTAAATATAGTTTCTAACAATTTGTCCTTTCTAACCATATTATACAATGATGTTCCTTCACGTATTATAATTATGATATCTTTCGATGATATTACAAACTCCATCAAATTGATTAATTTTTAATCATGATTTGGTAGCTAGTTCATGGTATCATTAATATATTCCTGGAGAAAGAATCCCACTGGTGTAGTGACAAAATTTCTCCCTTAAATTGTGGCCACCAGCCAGCAAGTAACCCATACCACCTTGCCTCAATATGAATCCAATCTCAGGACAATACAAGCATGCACATGAAGCATCAAAAAACAAACCAAATAAACCTTAATTTCACATAACTCTTGCTCTAATTAATGAATCAAAAACAAACCCAACAATTTTACACCCTCAAAAATTGATCAAACACAGCTAATAACAATCAATTAAAAACAAACCCAAGAATCTAGATAACACGTAATGATATGAACTTCACCAACAACTGTGATGAAACCCAATAAGAATGATGGTTTAGAACCCCAAAATCATGTAGACAAGATTGGTTGAGCCTTGACCCGTCACCTAACAAGATGAAAACCAAGAATAAGAAAGATTGAAACACCACACCTAGAAAGCCTGAGAATCTCTCAACAATCAAGGTGATAAGTTTGGTTGTTTGAGTGCCACAAGATTAACTTGATAAGTTCTAGGAGTTCTTTTAAGAACTAAGAGGAACACAAGATCTCGCAAATATGATAATTCTCTGAAAACATCATATGCTTAATCATTTCGAAATACCCCCTTTTATACTTGGACCAACCCTCCAAGAATAGGAAAAGTCATAACTAAAGCTTTAAAAGAGCTTAAACAAGTCCCCACGTTTTTAGGTCGACTTCTAAAGGTTATCATAAATAGCTAAATGACTAAATTTAATGTATTTAACATTACATTTAAGACCAACGTCATTCATCTAATTAATAACCTTGAAAGTCATCAAATTCATGCCCTTTGATGGTCAAATCATGCTGCAACGTTTTTGCATAATTATTACCCTCTTCATTTGCTTTGATGATGTGGACTAAGCCTAGTTTTATCATGCATAAATGCCCAGCTTTATCATTTATGCCTAGTTTCATGATTCATCAGTTTCAAACTTTCAATAAATTCAAGGATTTGGTGACTAGAATGTGTACCTTTCACTTTTAGTTGCTATCGTGAGAAGATTTGGGAAAGAAGTGAAGAACTGATGAATTGAAATTTAGGAAAGAAATGAAGATTTGGTGTTGCCATATGGAACAAGTTTGGGCTTGTGATTTTGAGTAAGGGATTGAGATTTTGATCTAAGTAATTACGAGTTGAGATTTCAGATGAGGGATTACAAGATTAGGTTTCGAAAACTTGAGATTTGAGTTGAGATTTGGGTTGATTTTTGAGGGATTACCGATGAATTGAGGTTTGGGAAAGGAAATTGAATTGGGAATTGTGGAACCGGGAGTTGTTTTTGTGTGGTTTGTAAGGAGACATGAAACGACGTCGTTTTGATGAACCCGAAACGGCTAGAACGAAACTAAAGCATTCCTGTTAGAATTTCCAGAACGGACCGGAATTAAAACCTGGACAAAAAAAAGGACATTGTTTTGTCCTGGTTTTATGAATGGAACGACACGTTCCGGCCGGGACAGAACAGATTTTACATCTTTGATGCAAATCCAATTGTTTTGGATTCATAACTCAAAGAACTATAAACACTCTATATTTCATATCAAAACGATGAGATATGAATTATACAAGGGACAACTAAATTCTACCAACTTAAGGAAGGACTATATTGTAAAATAGATACTACGGTTTCTGAGCATATATATAGGAGGAGAGGAGCAAGGAAGTTTCGGCCAGCAGCTAAGAAAATAGAAATCTTCCTCATCCAAACCCTAAATCATGTTTTCTTTTATCTTTTTAAGTAGTTGTCCAATGAACATGCAAGTCTAGACTCTTTTGCTTGGTTGCAAGGACACGGAAACCTTTAAATTTCAAGAAATTTGAGATCTATTTTTACCTCTATTTTTCAGTTTATATGATGAATAAGTTTGTTCTCCTATGCTTATTTTCCTATGATTTGTTATTTAATTTCTAAAATTGGACTCGAAGTTATTCAGTAGACAATATATTGCTAAGATTGATATCAAAATCAGAATTGTGATATATGAACTTGTGAAGCAACTAAGTTAATAATTGTAGAAGATGTACATTATTAATCTTATGGTGAACATTCAATTGAACTAAACATATATTGCGGACAATTATGTTTCTTAATTGATCAATTTATCTAGTTTTTAATGTGGTCATTGAATGAAATTACTGGTGTGGACATTGTGGTTGTTTGATGGTTAGGGTAAGTTAGACGGCGAATCCGTTAACGAACCAAGAGGAGATAAATATTCTGAATATAAATTGATGTGTCGTTTCCATGATTAGTTCTCAATTCTATAGGTGGATGTTGATTTGCAACCAAGGTTTGTTTTATTGGTAAATTTCAGTTTTATATAATTTTCGCTTAGTTTGCTTTAGCCTAGCCTAGACAAATTCCTACCCCCCCCCCCCCCGCAATTGCATAACATATACCATGAAAATCTGAACTAAATCTTCCTCGCGTGATCGACCCCTTGCTTGCTCTATACTATCTTGTTTGATTTGTTTTAAGCTAGGGTAATTAATTTGTGCGACTGGGACATCACAAGAATTTCGGCCAAAATAGCCGAAATGTTTCGTACCAGTTAAAACAATGTAGTTTTTACCTCATTTAAAATTTCGGACGGAATGTTTAGGTTTTGTTCCTCCTGTTCTATTTTAGCCAAATAGTTTTTTAAATAATAAATATTTTTACAATATCAATCATATCTCTTAATTTGGTCGTGAGATTGTGATAAAATTTTATAAGGAGTCTCTTGACAATTTATATATATGTTTTGTTGAAATTTCAGACCAATCAAAACATGTTTTGTTGAAATTTCGTAATATTATACATGTTCATAATTTTGCTTAGAAAATCATTTTATTTTTTATTTTGTCTTTTTTTTAGATTAAATTGCACAATTATAAATAATTTTATTTTTGGATTTGAACTAATTTTTTTGAATTAATATATTTAATCATATATATACATAAACAATACAACACCGAAACGGCTAGCCAAAATGCTCTGAAACTGAAACATTCTATTCCAATTGAAAAAGCGAAGCACCAACTAAATGGAATTGATAATCTTAATATATACAAATGACATACTACATTATCAAACAAATATCAGTGTATTTCGAGATGCTCATGTATACAGTATAAGCCTCACACACCATGATATAATAATTTGATATTTATTAGTTCTTTTGATGGGACCCAAACTAAATTATATGATCAATCAAAAGTTCTAATCATATACTTTAATATTTAATTTGATCATTGGATTGGACTAAAAAGTTATAGAAGTCTCCCTATGATTCTTTTATTTTGTGTTAAAATCTAAGTTCAATCAAAAATCAAGAAGGCCTTGGATAAGCTCTAGAAGTTACTATGCATGAATTGTATTAGTTTTCTAATTACATTAGAATTATTTTTTTATTTTTCATTGAAATACTATAATTTATTGAATAATTAATCCAACTTTCATGTTGTCTTCTATACTTCTCATTCAATTTTATTTGTTGGTAGTGAGTGAACTTCAATTATTTATTGTTTGATTGATGTCTTGGTGTAGATTATCATTATGTGAAAGTCAATTGCAAACCTTATCTTAACTTTATTGGAAAAGGTCAATTTCCTATACAATTTTGTATCTTTATCTTCACAAGACTCACATCAACTAGTATCAGAGCAAAGATCTAAATCAAGTTATATCTTTTTGATCTTTAAGTTCTTCATTTCATTATTGTCGAGTTCTTTATTTAGTTAATAACAAATATTTTTTGCAATCTTCATAAATAATTTCTTAAAAAGTGTCAGAAAAAACACAAGAAAATAAGTTTTTTAGGTTTGCCACATATCTATATTCAAAGAACCTTGGAGTTTGAACTCTTTCTATTAAGTCAAAGAAAACATTGATTCTTGAGGTTTCTTGGAGAAAAATCTTTATTTGGGATATTTCATATATACTTGCTTAGGTTTTTTTAAGTCTTAGAAATGTTTAAGTCCAATATTAACTTAAAACATTGGAATAATTGGCATCTTTAATAATTTATAATGCATGAATGTTGATAAGAATCCAACTATTTATTCATATGTTGTAAAGTCATAACATCAATATATACAAACACTAATGAGGGGCAATCAAGTAAAATTGGAATCATTAAAAGGTTTTTTTTAAATAAACACATTAAAGAAAAATGAATTCCAAAACATTATTTGTTGAAAACTTAGTCCATAAAGGACCTTCATGTCACTAAACACAAAATGATCACTACTTAGTTAAGGCTAAAGCATATAATATTCATTCATTGAAAAGATATTACGATTTAATCTTGCATACTAAGATATATGAACCTTAATAAGTCATTATCTACAGACTCTTTCTAAAATTTGGCATGGGTTCAATAAACCTACTATAAGATCATTGGTTATTCATTGAAATGACTTGATAGATTATTGGCCACATATCATGATTAAGCCATTAATTATAAATAAGACAATTCACTAAGTTCTATCAAAATATAATAACTAGGAGTGCAAGGACTACCATGCCATATAATGATGAGGTTTGAGTCCGTATATTCATTCAAGGTTTAACTCATAATATTAGACCTAATATAACCCATATAGATAATCCATTGGTAAATATGGCATAACATACTATTAAGTATAAAATAAAAAAGAGTGACAATGAAACCTACCTTAAGTAGGATACTTTGAAGTAATAATATCTTTTTAGCATAATTGATCTCTTAACTTAGAACTTTATAAACCAGTTAGGTTTTTCTAGTGACTATAAAACTACTAGGTGGAAACTCTTTTTTAATATAAGACATTTCTCCCCTCTAAACACAAAGAAAAATATTTTCCTTTTATTAGCAAAGAGGGTGGATTAGCATGATTTTAGGTGAAATAACCTATTTAAATTTTTATTTAGGTTGATCAATGAATAACATGGGCTGATATATATATATATATATCATATGACCATCTTTGATGTGTGTGTGTAATCATTTAGATTTTTTTGTCATGGTTGGTCACCAAATAACATGGGACCCATTTAAATTTCAATTATTATTTACTTTTTGATCATCCGATTTTGTTTGTTCATAAAAAACCTTTTCTAGTATTATGTTTCTTTACAAATTTACTATACAATTCCAAAGAAAAATCACTTTTAGAGTATCTTTGTACTATAATTATCGTAAATATGGAACAATTGTCATAACCTATTTTCACTCCTATTTTCCAGCAAATTTTTAAAATGCAAAAAATTCCAAGAAACAAATGTCTTTTTAATAAACTTTCATCAATTTATAGTAGTTATAGTATTTTTCATTTTATTGTGTGATAAGTTTTTATAAAAAGAAAAAAAAGAAAAAAAAAGTATGGCAAATGAAATAAGAAGAAAAAACAAAAGAATAAGGGACTAAGAAGAGCATGGACTAATATATAATAATGAAAGATTATGCATAAGAGGAAAAGATTAAAAAAATAGAGGATCAAGAAAAATTCACAAATTATTTAAAGAGATCTTATACATTAAGAAAAAAATTAATTAATTAATTAATTAATTAATTATAAATCCATAATAAAAAAGAAACCAATATAATTTTAGTGTTTCCTAGTTTGTAGATATGCTAGACAAAAAGAATACACACACCCAAACAAAGAAAAGGTTTACATACAAATAGAGATTGAAAGGGGGATATTCTTGAATGAACTACCAAAAACTCTAGCCCAAGAAAGAGAACAAAAAACACAAAAATCCAATTTGTCCAACATAAATACACACATTCCAAAAGTATGATATCTCAAATATAATGGAGCTAGTTGACACCTCTAACATCAATAGGAAAAGGAACAACTTAAGTACATCATAAGGACTAACTCAACACCATTTCTAAATATGCCATTATGTCATTGGTGGTGTCTAATGGGCATATGATACAACCATATTATTTGATAGTTTCACTCATATTTACCTAGTGTTTTGCATATATTTTCTGTATTAAATGCCTTGATATTCTTAGTTTTCTGTTTTGAAGGTATTTTTGGATGAAAGATGCAAAAAGGAGGTAATTGGAGTTAATTGACAAATTTGATCTTCAGTCGATGTTTTGTGTAGAGCAGAAGCTCTAGAGATTGTAATTAAGTCATTTTTGTGGTATTCAACATCTAAAATCAAAAAATTAATATAAATATAAGGAAAAAGAAATAAAATAAGGAAAAATCACAGCTTTCAAAGTCAAAGCTTGCAATATATGGATATCGACCTTTGTCTGTTCCAACTTTAATATCTGGAGCTACAGAAGTCTGATTGATGCAAACCTAATTGTTTTGGATTCAAGAATCAAATATATATAAATCATCCAAATTTCATATCAAAATGATGTGGTATGAATGAGATATGATTTTTACAAACGATAACTAAATTCTATCAATTTAACGAAGGACTATTTTGTAAAATAGAAACTTGGGTTTCTAGGCATATATATAAAGGAGAAGAGGCAGCAAGGGACTTTAGCCAACAGAAAAGAAAACACAAATCTTCCTCCTCCAAACCCTAAATTATATTATCTTCCATCTTTTCATTTAGTTGTTCAACTAACATGCAAGGCTAAACTCTGTTGCTTGGTTACAAAGATATACAAACCTTTAGATTTCAAGAACTATGAGATCTAGTTTTACCTTAATTTTATATTTTATATGATGAATGTGTTTGTTCTTTTATGCTTATTTTTCCTATGATTGTTTCTTTAATTGCTATGACTATTTTTTTAATTGTCAAGATCAAACTCGAAGTTATTAATGTAGACAACCTATTGCTAAGTTTAATATCAAAACTGGAGTCGTGGTACATGAACTTGTGAAGTAACTGAGTTAATGATTGTGGTGGATCTATGTTATTAATCTTAGGGAGAACATTCAATCAATCAAACATATATTGCGGACAATTATGTTTCTTGATTAATCAATTTATCTAGTTTCTAAGGTTGCAATGGAATCAAATTACTAGTGTAGACATTGTAGTTGTTTGATAGTTAGGATAAGTTATACAGCGGATCTGTTAATAAACCAATGTTAATAAAAGATAAATATTCAGAATATAAATTAATGTTTTTTTCCATGACTAGTTATGATTTCTATAGGTGGATGTTGGCTTGCGACTGGGTTTGTTTTATTGATAAATTTTGATTTTATATAATATTTGCTTAGTTTTCTTTAGCCTAACCTAGACAACTTCCACCCCCACCCCCCTTTCATAGCATATCGCACGAAAATTTGAACTAAATTATCCTCGTGGGATTGACCCCTTGCTTGTGTGATTTGTTTTAAACTAGGGTAATTAATTTGTACGACCACAACATTGTAACAACATATTATAGATCTAGGAAAAACAGATTTAAATAGACATTGGATGAGTTAGTTTAACCTCTAATTCATCTAGTCTAAGTTCATAAAAGGTGTCATCCAAGTTCTAAAATGGGTTGATGTGTTAGGCATTAAGTCATCATTGATTTTGGCTTATTTGTTTTATAGTATTACATGGAGTACCAATCAACTTAATATTGTCTTAAGAAAGCAAAGAAATTCTTTCATGCTACTTTCTAAAGAAGAGAGAATTTTTAGCATTCAAAACAAGTTTTTTAATCTACAAAAGAAACTAATGAGGTGTTAGAATTGTTTTCTAATTTAGGGGATTGCTTCATGGTTTTTCTAGTCTAGAAAGAAAACCTCAAATTTATTAACATCGAAGGTAAAATCATACTTCTTTTATCTTATTTATATGTGGCAACAACTTATAACTTTCATATTTGTTGTTTAGGGTAAATAAACATTAATTAGACTAATACTTATTTGGACCTAGAAATCAACATTGCAATCGACATCATTATTGTTTCTATATTTGTAACAATATTCTTCCTATTTTAGTTAAATATAACGATTCATAAAGATCAATATTAAATACATGTGTGATTATTTGTTGTTTAAATAATTATGTATTTTTTTTGTTAAATTTTTCATCACAAATATATATTGATGTTGATAAGATTTTAAATAAATTCACAATGTATTTATTATCTTCTTTTCAAGTTTAATTAGGCTCATTTATATTAATTGAATTTCTTACAATATTGATGGATATTTATGGTGATTATGATTTGTAAAATAATTAATTTTTAATGGGTTAATATAAAGTAGATAATTAAACAAACCATTCAAAGTTGAAGTCTCCATTAATTATTACCTTGAATCTTACCCACGGAATAAAAAAATAAAAGAAGGTGAGCCGAAAATCCCAAATCCCTATCATAATAATTTTTATAACTTATAATAATTTTATAAAAATAATTAACAAATTAAAAAAATATATTTTATTCTTTTTGAATTTTCATGAGAAAAGCTTTTTTCAGAAATTATTTATTAGATTCTTATATAATTATTCATTATGTAATTGTTAATATTACCATTAAGATTTTCAATCTTATTTGAAACTATGGATTAATTAGATAATTATTTTAAATATCATTTCAATAGTTTTATTTATAAAATATAATTAAGAAAAAAGTTGAAGGACCATTTAAAAGTTTTTTAGACACGTTTGGGCTTTGAAGAACAGGCTTCTATTCCTTGTTTTTAGTTATTGAAAACATAAATTTTAGATTGTTTTCACCTAAATAATCATGAAACATATCATAAAAATCTTAAATAACCTTGTTTTCACCTGAAAAAACATCCTCTTATGAATCAAAAATTCCTAAATCAGATAAAAAAACTCTTTGAATTTCATGGTTAAAGTTCAAAACAATTTGTATCGAATTCAACTTTCCAAGACAAACTCAAGAGATGAGTTTTTTTATTGTTGATGTAATGTAGTTAATGCAAAGTTTTCTCTCTTCTTAATTTGTAAGTGACTTTATTACTCTTCTCTCATTTCACATGGATTAAAATATAAGAAAAATAAAGTTTATGATTGAATTTCCTTTCCCAACAGGGTTGAAGGCTATAACCTTTTACATTGAACTCCCCTCTCCATGACATTCATTGACACCAAAATTAATATTTTATGTGCTCAAAATATGGTTAATCCAAATTTTTGTCTCCCTTTCTTTTTTCAGCAACTTTATCACTCATTTATGAATTCATTGTGAATGAAATGTGAGGAAAATGAATCTTATGATTAAAATATAAATACCTACTAAATTATAGGAATTATTATGAAATATATAAAATATTAAGGGACCAAAATGAGTCTTCACTAAATCTACAAAGATGAAATTTGCAAATTTTTAGAATTAAAGGACAAATGGATATTAGCAAAAATTATAGAGATCAACTCTTCAAAAAAAGAGTAAAATATGTAAATGAAATTTTATTCCTCTTTTATTATATTAGTATAATTCATCCAACTAGCTTAAGTTGATATTTTCCAGTAATTTAAGATTAAAAAAATCCAATAAATTTTAATTTTAATAGTTTATATTATAATTCGAGGTTAGTTGTATATTCACTAGTATAGAATCAATTTAACGACCATGGTAATTTTGTATAGGATGTAGATTAGTTGATTATCAATAAAATTAAAACATTAAGGATGAAAATATATTAACTAAAAAGCTGAATCATGTGGAGAAAATATTGTAGTAGTAGACATAGACTATTGTGGATTGTAATAGTGTAATTATCGTTTTGCCCTTCAATGCATAAAATTTAACTCTTGACCTTAGGGGTATTTTATACTTTCACCTACCCTATTGACATTATCAGCTTGTTTAGGGGTATTTTGTCTTTGTGTTATTATTTAAACAGTAAATATATGGATTTGCCCCTGAAAGCAACAAAAAATAGTTGAAATGTTAAGGGTGTTTTCAGTTTTTTCAACTAGTAGTGCACTGTGAATTAACGTCTTTACCCTTAAATGGGACAAAATCAATGGGCTTAAGGGTAGGACATTTTTTATTTTTCATGATTGGGTTAAAATTATTGAAACACCCTCACAAACAACAAAAGCATACGGCTAAAGTCGGGGCATAATGGTAGTTTGATGCCAGGTTTTTTCATTATTATTGTCAGGTTGAGGGTTGTTTAGGTGATTCCATATTTGTTTATTATTTTTTTTTGTTTTACGGCAGGTGCATCTTCATGACCTTCCTTGCAAGCAGCGCATTCAGTGCCCCGTGATTGGTGAAAATGCCTGGTTACCGTGTTGTTGGATGCGTCGTCCTGTTCTCTTCCACCTAGTGGTGCCGTGTCGATGAAATACTAGCAGGTGGTTGTCGGTAGTTGGTTTTTCTTTTTTTACCCCTTTTCTTTGTACTACAGATTTAAAAACATCCTAACCCTCTTAGTTTCTATGATGTTCATTGCAATCCTTGCATTTTTAATTTTGTTTTTCTTTCCTAATTTCTTTTATAGAAATTTTTGTTTTTAGCAATTGTACCATTTAATTAAAATCAATCATAAATATTGTTTTTTATTCTTATTCTTTTATTTTTTGTTTGTTTTTGGTTCCTCTTTTTTTGTCTGCAGATATGATTTGTTTCAATTTTGTCCTCCAATTAAAATTGATCATATAAATTATTTTTCATTTCAGCCTTTATTCTTTAATTTGGTTTTAATTCCCTTCATTTTTTTTCAATCCTTCTTGTACAATCTTTATATTTTGTCCATGCTAATATTTGTTTTACACAATGACAATGATAGGTTCATTTATTTTCTTACTTGCTCATTTATAAAAAAAAAATTAGGTTAATTTAATAATTTTTATTATTTAGCAATCATGGTTTTAACTGTTATAGTCATAATAATAATAATAATAATAATAATAATAATAATGATGTAATAATAGATTTTCAATGATGGTTTTTTCTATTTATAAGTAAAAAATCAACAAGTTGTTTTTGTTGTTTAGTTATTGTAGGTGTTGACACAATTTATATTTTATTATTTTATTTGATCTACTTTAAACTATTAAGTAACTTAATCCTAATAAAGTGAATTCACTAATTTAGTTATCCAAATCTTCTAACTTTTTTTATGCTGATGATAATTTCATGTTGGTGATTAAAAATTGGTAACAAATAAATTCATTTAGATTTAAAATTTATATATTTTATTAGAAACTCACTCTTTTCAAAAATTCTGAACAAATTTGTTATTATGAAAAAATATTGTATTATAAAAAAAACTCACACTCTTAATTTGTTTTTCATTAAAAAAATATTTCTAACTACATTTATTATTATTCAACATATTTTTGTTTATTTTCATTGCTTACACAATAATAATAATAATAATTTTAGTGATTTTGTTTTATAATTGTTTTCTTTCCTACTCTTTTGTGATTTATTTTGGTTGTGTTTGTTTGGTCTTTTTTGTTATTTTTTTTTGGTTTTATTCTTCAAGATAATTTTATAGTTATTATCAAGGTTGTAAAATCCATTCCGGGTACCGTTCCGGTTTTTTGTTTGGAACGGAACGTTCCGGTTTCGGTGCATTCCGGCGTTTCGTTCCGGTTTTGTACTGTTCATATATAATTAATTATATATATATATATGTATGAAAAAAAATATTTTAACAAATATAATTAAAATTTCAAGATAAATTAATTTTAAATTATACAATACAAACACAAAATCAAACAAACATAATCTCAAAATTAGAAACACCTCTAAAATTCCAACAATAAAATTATTTTTAAAAAATAAAAATAAAAAATGAATTTAATTATAATTAAAAGATCCAAAATATTTGAAATTTAAGCTACTTATTGTATGTTTTTCAAGTAATTCTATGTTTTTTATGGTTGTTGTATTTGAATTTGAATTTTGAAATTAATTAATGTTACTTATTGTTTTTGATGTTAGAAAAACTTAAAAAAACAAAATAAACACATTAAGAAATAATCAATAAGTTCAAACGTAATTAATTAAAATACATTCCATTACAAATAATTCAATCAAATTAATTACAAATTAATACCCCTATTTTTTATGTTAACTATTATTATATAATAAATAATTAATTATTATATAATAATTAGTATAAAAACCAATAATTAGTATAAAATATTAAAATCCAGCCCACCCATATAAATTATAAAACCCTACCCATATAAATTATAAAACCCTACCCATCCAACCCTACCTATCCTTTCTTCTTCTCTAGCCGTCGCCCAACCCTTATCTTCCTCTTCCTCTTCGTCCTCATCTTCCTCTTCCTCTTCCTCATCTTCCTCTTCACTTCCATCACTTGTGTCCACATCGTCTTCTTCCTCATCTTCATCATATTCTTCATCCTCAAGGACAATTTCTTCCATGGTAAAATCAGGAGGAGGAGGAGGAGGAGGAGAGGGAGAAGAGGGTCTTTATCTTTTTGGCCTTGGAAAGCTTGACCCTTCTCCATCTTCGAGTGAGAATTTTGCCATCTCTCTCTGCAAAGTTAGGTTTAAGAAACGAAATTAATTTGGGAATTGTGGAATCGGGGGTCGTTTCTGTGTATTTTGTAAGGGAACATGAAACGGCGTCGTTTTGGCTTGACCTGGAACGGAACGCCCGATACAGAACTGGGGCGTTCCGGCCGGAATTCAGCCGGATTTTCCGGAACTGGCCGGGATTTTGACCGGGACAAAAACATCGCCGTTTTGTCCCGGATTTTGCATTGGAACGGGTCGTTCCGGCCTGAACGGAACGGGATCAATAAGCCTGGTTATTATTAGCGTAATAATAATAATAATAATAATAACATAATAATAAAAATAATAATAATAATAATAATAATAATAATAATAAGAAGAAGAAGAAGAAGAAGAAGAAGAAGAAGAAGAAGAAGAACAACAACAACAATAATAACAATAATTAATAATAATAGTTGTTGTTTTTTATACTTTTTTTCTTGCTTACTCTTTTTACTATTAAAATAATTTGGATTGTTAATATGAATAACAAAAAAAATTAATGGTGTTAGTGTGAGTCCTTTATTAATTTTCATTTGTTTTTCAAATCCAATATTATTTTTTATAGGCAGATAATAATTTATTTTTTTATTTTGCCTTAAATCATATAAATAAAAATAAAAATAATAATTCAACTAATTTAATATTGAGTGTTGTATTTATTAAGAATTAAGTTTTCTAGCTTCTCTATATATTATAATATCATGTATTAATGGTTTGTGAAAATTCAGTTATTCAATGTTGCCTTTAATTTCTTTTATCTTATTTTTTGAAAATAGTATTACTTAACATTAGTATTAAACACAAAAAAATATCTAATAATTAGTTTTTGACATTACTTCACAAAACTATGTTCAAATTTTAAAATGATCCACAAAAACAACATATATAGCCTTCATAACATGATTTTTTTTGTAATTTATGGGTTCAGGTTCGCTTACACACACTTTAACTAATCTCATGAGTCCTAGAGTGAACAACTAGTTATAGCCTCAAATGGCCCTGAGAATTATGATAGTCAAACTAATGACCTCTAGAGAGCAAACCTAGGGTCAAACCACTATGTTGCACCCCTCAAAGTTTACATAGTATGATTGTTTGAAAGAAAGTGAAATTCATTGTATCATATGTTTATATGTATTTTATTTTTTTAAAATATATCCATGCATACACATATGTATATGTTGTAAATATAATATTATATATGTATAATAATGTAAAAATATTTTTTTATATAACATCCATTCAATATTTTTTATTTCTAAAATTTCCAGGCGAAAATGAGTGATTAGTATCAAGTCAAGGCTAGATACTTTAGTTTTTTCGGTATTTAGAATTTCATTTTAAATTTTGATGGATATAAAGATATTTCTAGGCTAGATACTTTGTTTTTTTTTTGAATTTAGAATTTTGTTTTAAAGTTAGATGGATATAAATATATTTTGATAGGTATTTAAAATAAAATATTTCCCTAGAAAAGGATCTAGGTTGATATCTCTACATCATTTATAGACACTAACACAAATTAAAAAAAAAAAAAAAAAGTAGTTGTTATGTTTCATTTGGCTTTTATTCTTTTTTTTTTCATTCTTGTTATTCTTTCGATATTGAGGTTTTATTTTTGTTATTCGGTTGAAATGAAGCATATATTGTGTTATTCACTCCAGTTCTTATTCTTTTAATTTTTTTAATTATTTAAATTATTTATTTTTTATACTTTAATTTTATTATGGATAAGTTTTTTTGATATTTTTAATATTAACACATTAAAATAATATATTTTTTTAATAAACTGTATTTAGTACTTTATAAACATCACAACTAATTCAAAAAAATCAGTTATTTTATTTCATTCCAACACTTTTTTTTCATTCCTATAATTTTTGATATAAAATTTTAATTGTTTCAATTTTTTCATTCATTTCAAATTGACCATTTATTGTGTTATTCATTTTGGTCCTTATTCTTTGAGTTTTTTTTTATTCTTTCAATAATGATAATGGGTATTTTTAATGTATTTTTTTCCCTAAAAAATGTTTGACTACACATATGTATATGCTGTAAATATAATATTATATATGTATAATAATGTAAAAATATTTTTTTATATAACATCCATTCAATATTTTTTATTTGTAAAATTTCCAGGCAAAAATGAGTGATTAGTATCAAGTCAAGGCCAGATACTTTAGTTTTTTCGGTATTTAGAATTTCATTTTAAATTTAGATGGATATAAAGATATTTCTAGGCTAGATACTTTGTTTTGTTTGTATTTAGAATTTTGTTTTAAAGTTAGATGGATATAAAGATATTTGTTGACCATGTGTGCATCAATTGTCCCATGGCGGAGGCCGGGTGGGCCAAGTCACAATCGAATGTCGTGGGCGCTTGCATGTTGAATGTGGTATAAGGCTAGGGTATGCGCCTCTTCTATCACTAATTGGTTTTAGAAGAGTTGGTAGTGCCTGAGGTCCTACAATTGGTATCAGAGCCAAGGTCACGAGTTCGATTCCCAGCAGGAGCAATTGCTGAGGGGGAGATTGTTGGCCATGTGTGCATCAATTGTCCCGTGGCGGAGGCCGGGTGGGCCAAGTCACAATCGAATGTCGTGGGTGCTTGTATGCTGAATGCGGTATAAGGCTAGGGTATGCGCCTCTTCTACAACCAATTGGTTTTAGAAGAGTTGGTAGCGCCTGAGGTCCTACAATATTTTGATAGGTATTTAAAATAAAATATTTCCCTAGAAAAGGATCTAGGTTGATATCTCTACATCATTTATGGACACTAATTATGAACTTCATAAACACCAACTCAAATTAAAAAAAAAAAGTAGTTGTTATGTTTCATTTGGCTTTTATTCTTTTTATTTTTATTTTTCATTCTTGTTATTCTTTCGATATTGAGGTTTTATTTTTTTTATTTTTGTTATTTTGTTGAAATGAAGCATATATTGTGTTATTCACTCTAGTTCTTATTCTTTTAAATTTTAATTATTTAAATTATTTAGTTTTTTATACTTTAATTTTATTATGGATAAGTTTTTTTGATATTTTTAATATTAACACATTAAAATAATATTTTTTTAATAAACTGTATTTAGTACTTTATAAACATCACAACTAATTCAAAAACATCAGTTGTTTTATTTCATTCCAACCCTTTTTTTTCAATCCTATTATTTTTTGATATAAAATTTTAATTGTTTCAATTTTTTCATTCAATTCAAATTGACCATTTATTGTGTTATTCATTTTGGTCTTTATTCTTTTAGTTTTTTTTATTCTTTCAATAATGTTAATGGGTATTTTTAAAGTATTTTTTCCCTAAAAAATGTTTGACTAATGATATATTTTGATATTTATGTGATATTAACATATTAAAATAATATAAAAAACTTTAAAAAAAGTTCTTTATAAACTTTATTTAAAACTGCACTCACACCATAATAAATTAAAAAACACAGTTGTTATATTTTATTTAGCCCTTATTCTTTTGTTTGTTTTTGTGTTTTTCATCCTGTTATTTTTTGGTATTGAGGTTTTTGGTATTTTATTTTGTCTTTCAATTCAAATTGACCATATATTATGTTATTCATTTTGGCCCTTAGTCTCTAATTTTATCTTTAAACTATATGGACTACCTAATTTGGCTAAATACTAGGTATGGACCTGCACTGTATTATGACTAAGTATTTCTTTCCACAAAAATTAATATTAAGATGATGCAACTTCACAATATTTTTCTCATGAAAAATAATTTCTAAGTATTGCAAACATGTTTTAAATAGATAAGATATATTAACAATTTGAGTTATAACACCAAATGAGATTCATATGTTTTTTTTCATGAAATAGTAAAAAAAAGACAATGACATTAATTTGAAATTAGAAGAACAAAAATATAACTGCTGGAGCACAAAATTGAACAAGGTCAACAAACATGAAAGAACATAACGGGGATAGCGAATTAACTATACAAAAAGATCTAGAATAAAAAATAATTAAAAGTATGAGAGTTTAAATCAGAATAAAATAAAAATAAATCACAGAGCAACTACATTCTTTTGATTTTTACATTTAAAACAATTATTAGTTTTGTCTATAATGGAGTGTAGGGCAAATGACTCGTATCACTATAATGCATCTTGTTATTCATAGGAACAATGAATCACCTCAAGTTTTTTGTCACATAACTTTTTTTTTCTAGTTGGATTATTTTATATTAGGTAGATTTTGAGTTGAGCTCGAAGATTTATTTTGGTTAATTTGGTATGAGGTTTTTTTAGTATAAAGAAACAAATTTAACTATGAGTTAATTCTCAATTTTGCAAAATCAAAGTCAAATTTAATAAAAACAATTTGACCAAATCCTTCGATATCATTGTTTTGTTGATGTTGCCTTTGATTAAATCCTTTTATTGGTGAGATTTGTAATAGATAAACAAATAAAAGAAAGAGATTAATTTTTTTTTATAAATGACAAAAAACGCATGTCCAATTTAAAATTCATGCAAATGTCATTGTAGTTTGGAAATTCGATTTTTTATTTATTTTTCAGCTTTTGGGTTGAGAAGGATAGAAGTGTTGCTAGAAATTATAGAAAGAAGACAAAGTTGTCAATGCATATTTTGACAACCAAATAGCCAAATTTCCAGTTTTTTAAATTGAGTTTATTTTTTTTAATAAAAACAAGTTTATTATAATATAATTAAATAAAAAATGCAAACATCTCCTTACAACATGATATTAGATAACTTAACATGCATATTTATCTTAGGCTTCTCTCTTTAGGAAACAAAGTGTTGATAAAAACCTTTTAGTTTATTTATTAGTATCTATGATTTTTCTTATTAACACACATATGAACCTTTTAATTTATAATTAAATTTTTTGGGGATGGTAAAAACAATATTAACAACGCTTGCATCTTTTGTTATATTTAAAAAAAATATTGCTTTATTGTGTCACGTAATGTTGGGAATTAAATAGAGTTGTTACCAACATTAATAAGAGTTGAACTCCAAATAATAAGCAAGAGTCTACAATCACTTGAGTTTGAAATTCATTGCTAAAATATGTAGTGAATTGGTAACATTCTTATTAGAAACTAATTTATAGAAAAGTTGACTTATAGAAAGCTCTTAAACAAAGAAAAAGGTTATGATGTGAAAAGGATAGAATTGGTATGATATAGTTTTGTGACTAATAGCCTAATTGGCAATGGCGTCATGCCACATCAGACTAAAAGCCATCATTGAAACTCTTGGACCACATCTACTGTATTTTTTTTTTCTGTCACTGTCCTTGGCATTCCAAGGCCCATCTTATGTGAGTAATTTTTTTTAACTCATAATTTGCAAATAACTAGACAAGAAATCAACGTTGGGCTGACTGAATTTTTTTCTAAGGTGAAACAAATGTTAATTATTTTTTTAAGAAAATTGATATTTTGAGTTATTTACATAACTTCATATAATAAACTTGGCTAATTAAAAATATATAATGACAATAAATAAATTAATATCATAAAAAAACAATCCAAGTTCTTCTTGATTAACATGTGACCTAGTTGTGATACTAGAGTAACCTCATTGAAAAAATAATGAATATATTTATGAATCTCAATTATCAAATAATCTAATATTGAAGAAAAAAATTGAAAAAAAATTGTTAAAAAAGAAATTAATTTTTTTAGTCATCTCTAGTTAACCACTGACTTGGTGATATTTGTTGACCAAAAAATTGGTAAACTTGAACCAATTCAGACCTGAATTTGACCTTAAAATATTTGTTGACCAATTTTATGATATTATACATATCTTTCAAACTATATATTGGATCTAGCTGAAATTTGACAAAAAAATATTAGACATGTAAAATTATATTATGGTAAGTTTTCAAGTCAAATGGAGTTCAAGAAGACATTATTTGAGGGTCAAATCTATTAAATAACTCTTGTTCAGTCTGTCAAACTAGATTTTTATGTGTTGTTTGGGACACATTTAAAGCTACATACAGATTTTGTTGCAATTCTAGTTTATATGAAAACTAGACATTTTAAATTTTTAAAATATAAATGGTGCACTTAGTAATTTATCCATATAATAAAGAACAATGTGTTTTAAATTAGTATTGAGATCTACCAAGAATTTGTGAAAACTAGAGGTTTGGGATTCATGGAGAAATTTTAGCTTGAAAACTTTGTTGTAATATATAATTTTACTTATTTATTTAATTATGATGAATTATTTTTAATCTGGATTTGTTCTAGCACATTAGATATTGTTTGGAACTTTATTTCATTATAGAGCTTACTACTTTAATTTCCTGCACTACGTTGAGGGCTGAACAAAATATTTTTATAACTGTTGAGATTAAAATAATTAATAATATTTGTTGGTTCAAAAATAAAATATAATATCTATATATGCAAAGTTTGATATAATGAATCAGATCAACACACTCTATTATAAAAACAATAATATCGAAGTCTTAACATTCTAAAATTATCACTATTATTACTGTCAAAACAATAAAAATTATCAAAAGACCCTAGAAAAAAACTCAAAAAAATTTATTTAAGACAAAGTAAGAAAAAAAAGTAAATTATTATTATTATTATTATAGCGTTAATAATGAAACAAATAGATGTTATTCAAGGATTAAGGCAACTATACACCTAAGGGGGGGAATTAGGTGTAAATACAATAATTATAGCAATTCTAAAATCAATTATTTTAAAGTAAAGAGATAAGAGAGAGAGATTGCTAACTCGGTTTTTAACGTGGTTCGGCAAGCCTACATCCACGACTCAAGTACCAACCCGTACTTGAGTATTGTACTCTCTTACTAGTCCAAGTAACAAGATTACAAATCTCGCTTGATGAATCCACACCAAGACTTTTACACCACTTGAAGATATGCCCTCTTCAAGATTTTCCTTCTTCCCACTTGAAGATGTACCCTCTTCAAGATTTTTCCTTGGTGATGTTCCCTCACCAATATCAAAGAGTTTTATACTTCAACTCTCAAGAATATTACAATGGTTGTTTTTGTAAAACAACAATACACTCTTAATAGTGTAGATATTACAAATGAAGATCTATGATCTCTTTATCTCACTTGATAACACTTAGAATATTTGAAGGTGTTTAAGTGTAGTGAGAATGAGAAATACTCTTTGTGTTAAGATATGAAGATTTAAACACAAATATGAGTATTAATGAAGATTGATGATATGAAGATGTTTTTGCACTCTAATTGCCTCAATATAAGATATGAAAGTTCTGTGTATTTTGTTTTGCAATTAGGAGGCCTATTTATAAGTTTCTAAAAGAAACTAGCCGTTTTAATGCAACTGTCATATCAAGCGGTCGACCGGTTCACAACGGACAAATAAAGTGGTCGACCGGTTCAGTTCAAAAGACAATTCGTCTTCAAGCGGTCGACCGGTTCACAACGGATAACCCAAGCGGTCGACCGGTTCGGCTCGAAAGACATTTTGTCTTCAAATGGTCGACCGGTTCACAACGGATACACCAAGCGGTCGACCGGTTCAGCTCAAAAGACAATTTGTCTTCCAGCGGTCGACCGGTTCACTTGGTATACACCAAGCGGTTGACCGGTTCATGCAGAAAGACAATTGTGACAAATTATCTTTTCTGAATTTTTGAACCGATTGATTATGACTTAATCCTCTAATCATCAAACCCTTTAATGCATGCAATGTGAAGTGTGTGAGTTCATTTTAAATTGTGCTATCAAGTTAGATATTTGAGATTTACATAATTAAAGCACTAAAATGAAAACTTCTTCTTTGTCTTCACTTGCTTGCATCTTGGACTTCTTGGAATGATTTCTTCGTGTACTCCATTATGCTTGTTGATGTATTCTTTGTATAATACCTGTTTATCGCTTAATCTCATCCAAGCATATTATTAGTCCATTTTCTTTTTATTGTTATCATCAAAATATATAAAACATATAAGTGTGACATTATATGTCAACAATAGATACATCAAAGACTAATAAAACCTAAAAACTTTAACAAAAGAGCAAACAAAAATAAAAGTTATTACTTGAAAAAAATCATATGACTTGAAAATAAAAAAAAAACTAATAAACAAATAAAAAAAAAGAGAAAAGAAATACAAATATCAATTTTCAAATGATCATAAACATAAACTAAGTTTTAAGAACTATTTTTTTAAAAAAATACCATCTCAATAAATAAGAAAATTGGAAAAAAATAAAAACCAAAGCTAAGAGCACACACATATAAACATGGAAAAAATAGGGCTATTTCATAAATATTAAAAAAAAATAAAGTATAGGGTATGAAATGAAAACCAAATAAATTAAAGGACAAAATTAAAAACATCCAAACTTCAATACTGAATAAATTAAGGGGTTTAAAAATAATTCAAAAATTAAAAAAATGAGTACGGAATTGAAACCTAAATATATAATTAATTTTAATCGAAGGATCCAATTGAAACAAATAAAAACTTATATAACATAAATCATGACCATAAACAACAATTAAAAGTTAGGTACTGAAATGAAAGCATCATAAAAACATGAGTTTGCCTTGTACTTTAGCATGTAGGAGAGAGAAAAAGGGTCAAACAAACTTTAACCGACTACCGTCATGAATTCGAACACCATGGTCTGCGACGCGTCACCTCATGAAGAAGAGTAAACACAAGTGAATCGAGTGAAGCACCAGACGAATATTTTCCAGCACCAGACGACGTTGTATGCTTTGCCAGATGAGGGCGTGAGATCAAATATCGTCGGTCCTTATGCAACACGCGTGCGTAGTATTCAACAACAACAATAATAAAAATAATAAATTATCGTGACACCCCTATAATCAAATCTTCAATTTTGTTTTATTGGAGAATATATTAGTATTTAGATATTTTCAAAAAATATGAAATTCACGTTACCCCTCGATCAAAGCTATTTTTTTGTCTTTTTCCAAGGATAAAATAATTATTTTACTGTGCAATTACCGCGGCACCCCTCCCATTTACAACAATTTTTTTCTTTTTCAAGGGATAAAATGTTTAACTTATGGTGCAAAAAATATAAAACCAACCCAAAAATACAAAAGAGGTCCATTATAATTTATGGGGATGGGAACAACCAAGTTGTTACTAGATTTTTGTGTAGTTCTTACCATCAAGTGATTCCCTTATATCGGGAAGTTTTGTTTCAAAACATTTTATTTTTTATATGGTTAATTCCTTGATTCATATTATTCATCTCTCTTATTGATTATAACATTTTTGATTTTCTTTAATATATTTTAATATAATTTAATTTCTTGGTTGAAATTATCAAATATATAATTAGCTTTAAAAAATATTTATAATTTTATGATTTGAGCTTACATTGTATTTGTTTTTTGACAGCATTGATCATAAAACTAGGATAATCCAAAAAATAAATACATGAAGATGAATTCACAATAAATCATATAAACATAACTTTTTTTAAAAAATAAAAAAAATACTAAAATCAATTTGTGTTAACTTTCAGAACTTATAACCTTAATTATGAGCTATAAACTAATTTAATAGAAATCATATATTAAAACATAAGCAAACAAAAATTTAAATTTAAATTTGTGTATATATATATATATATATATGCGCGCGTGCATGCTTGCGGTCAACAATAATGATTTCCTATTTTTTTTTGTAAAACCGAATGATCTACACGAGACAGAATCCAGACGTGATTGTTTTCCTAATGATTGATGGAGAAAACCAAGAACGAGCAGTGATGAGGAACAAGGAAGTTTTCAACGGACAAAAGAAACACAGACAGGCACGTATATAGAGACACATACTCTCACCTCTTGCACATGAAAATGCAGAATAGCAATAGAGTTCAATGTTGCTGACTACCAAAGCAAAGAGTAGACTAACCATCACAAACATTAAAATCTAAAATTTGATCTGCGTCGAGGTTTAGCAAGCTGACACGGAAAAAAATAAATGTTTGTGCCTAGCTATATGTAGGCCAACACAAAATAGATATTGTTTCTAGAGAGAGAATTAAGGTTCAGCGTGAGGACAACAAGTTGAAGACAATAAAAGGCCAAGTCGTGCTTGTACTGCAATCATAATGAACCGACTTGGCTACTAAAAAAAACACAAGCCACAATCGTGCTATATGTATATATGGAAGAAAAGCCAAGCTACATTTGGCTCGGTGCATACATGGAATTCAAGATGGCCTAGCTAGCTCGGTGCATATATGGAATTAGGCCCCGTTTGTTTGCTGGAAAGTAGTTTCCTGGAAAGTGAATCCTGGAAAGTGAATTCCTAAAAAGTGAATTCCTGGAATTCACTTTCCTGAAAAGTGAATTCCTGAAGGTGGTTTCCTGGAAAGTGAATTCCTGAAAAGTGAATTCCGATGTTTGGCAGTGTTATGGAAAATGAACTGAAAAATAATTTATTAATAAATTAATTTTTTTTCAAGATTATCTAATATATATAAAATATTTAATATAAAATATTTAATCACTTAAAATAAAAAAAAATGAAATCTAAAAAGTATAATGATGATTTTTTTTTATTATATCCTATATTCATACATAGCTTATTTTATAAAATATAACAATATATGTCATATCATATTATAGAGAAATAAGCTTGTGAAATATTTTTTAAGTAAAACTTATTATTAATATATATTTTTTCCAATTTTAAAAGCTTAAAATAAGTTTTTTTTTAATTTTAAATCAAAATCTCAATGCAAAATTTTAATTTAGGGTGATTAAAAAAAAATAGAATTTTTAAGATTTAAATTATTAGTTTTTGTGTTTTTTAATTGTTAATATCAGAATTATTATTTTTTTATATAAAAAATAATACTAACATGTTTCTATTTTTTTTTAAAAAAAAACAATAACTAGCTGACTCACTGGAAAGTGTATTCCGGATGTTTGGCGAGGAGTACACTTTCCTTTTTTCAAGCCTTAAGTTTTCCTTGGCTGGAAACAACTTTCTCGAAAGTTGTTTCGGTGTTTAGCAAACACGAAACAACTTTCCTGTGTTTGTTTGCCGGAAACAACTTTCCAGGAAAGTTGTTTCCAGCAAACAAACACTGGAAAGTAAGGAAAGTGAATTCCGAGAATTCACTTTCCTTGAAACAAACAAGGCCTTAATAAGTGTTTGCTATGTATATAAAGTATAAACTCAACTATCATATGGAAGTGGGGAGAAAAAGTGAAAGAGCGCGCCCTAGATTTTGAAGCGGGGTGCATTTTTATATTACAATAGAGTATTAGTTAAAAAATCGAAAAGGAAAAAAGTGGGATGGAATTTTGGCAGAGATTGAAGAGGGATTAGGAGGCAAGGAATGTGAGTAGGATGGGTTGGAGGGATGATAGTGGGTTTGATAATGATGATGCACGCCGGCAGCTTTACTCATTTATCTTCCCAAAATTCAATTGGCACGCCTGCCCCCACTAAAACTTATAACAATATTCTCTTCTCTCTTTCATTCCTTCTCATAGAAAATGAAAAGCTAATCCACTAACCCATTTGGTGTTATCTTTTTTTTATATTATTACTAATCTGTTTGTCAGATAAAATTTCAATTTGTAAACACTAGCTCTTTCATGCCAACTACCCAAGTTCTCACAGAGAAATCGTATATTAGTCAAATCTCACATAAGTTGATTAATATATATATATATATATATATAGGAAGAAGAGATTGAATGCAAGAATATCCCAAACCCCACCCGATTTGACTCACATCGACTGCAGAAAAAGAAAATCACATTTAAACACAAAAAATACACACACTCATGTATTATTCTACCCCAATATTCCCACAGATAAAAACACAGACAGTAGCCATCCCTGACCTTCACTCCGAGCGACCCCCATCAAACTCCATCCGAAATCTATTGATGTGGGTCTCTGGATTTTGGTTCAATGGATACCTTGTTTAGGCTTGTTAGTCTCCAACAACAGTCTGAACAGTCTTTCAACTCTACTAGCAGAACCTCTAGTAGTTCTAAATCATCAAGACAAAATAACAACCACCACCATCATCACTATCAACAAGAAGACGAAGAATGCTTCAACTATTTCATGGATGACGAAGACTTCTCTTCATCTTCTTCTAAGCACTACTATCCTTATCATCACCAACAACACCAAACTATCACTACCACTCCTACCACTACCACCACCAACACTAGCACCCCTTCTACTCACCATGCCCTTGATCCCACTGATTTCTCTTTCTCCCCTTCTCATGACCTAAACTTTGAATTTTCCGGCAAGTGGGTCACCGATATCCTCCTTGAAACTGCGCATGCCATCGCAGATAAAAACAGCGCTCGTCTCCAGCAATTGATGTGGATGCTTAATGAGCTTGGTTCACCTTATGGTGACACAGAGCAAAAACTTGCTTCTTATTTTCTCCAAGCTTTGTTTAGCCGCATGACCGACTCCGGCGAGAGATGTTACCGTACTTTAGGTTCAGCATCAGAGAAAACTTGTTCTTTTGAGTCCACAAGGAAAATGGTACTAAAGTTTCAAGAGGTGAGTCCTTGGACTACTTTTGGTCACGTTTCTTGTAATGGCGCAATCATGGAAGCATTTGAAGGTGAAAGCAAATTGCATATTATTGATATTAGTAACACATATTGTACCCAATGGCCTACTTTGCTCGAAGCCCTAGCAACTCGCACTGATGAGACACCACACTTGAGGTTAACCACCGTAGTGGCTAGCAAAAGCAGTGGTAATACTACTGGTGTGTCTACTACAGGAGGTTTAGCTTCCGTTCATAAGGTAATGAAAGAAATTGGTAACAGAATGGAAAAATTTGCCAGGCTTATGGGAGTCCCATTTAAGTTTAATGTTATTCACCATGCTGGTGATTTATGTGACCTAAACTTAGCTGAATTGGATGTTAAAGATGACGAGGCTCTTGCTATCAACTGTGTTGGTGCCTTACACTCTATCACTCCAGTTTCCCATCGCCGAGATTATGTTATATCAAGTTTTAGAAGATTGCAACCAAGAATCATTACTGTTGTTGAAGAAGAGGCTGATCTTGATGGTCTGGATTTTGTCAAGGGTTTTCAAGAATGTTTAAGATGGTTTAGGGTTTACTTTGAAGCATTGGATGAGAGCTTTCCACGAACCAGTAACGAACAGTTGATGCTTGAAAGAGCAGCAGGCCGCGCTATCGTTGACTTGGTATCATGTCCTCCTTCGGATTCGATCGAAAGGCGGGAAACAGCAACGCGCTGGTCTGGACGCCTCCATTCATGTGGTTTTAGTTCGGTAATGTTCAGTGATGAGGTTTGTGATGATGTACGCGCGTTATTGAGGAGGTATAAGGAGGGTTGGTCAATGACACAGTGCGGGGATGCCGGAATATTCTTGTGCTGGAAGGAACAGCCGGTGGTGTGGGCTAGTGCATGGAGGCCCTGATTGATTGATGATGGTTTCACTTTTCTTTTTCTTTTTTTTGCTTTTCTTCAAGTTTTTTTTCAAAGTTAATTTGAGTGATTAGCACGTTTGATGTGTTTATTTGAGCACGTGCATGATGGATTAAGGATTGGAATAGTAAATGCAGTTAATCAATTTTCATTGACTCTGTTTCATTATCATTTGTGGTTATTTCTTAAAATTATTATGAAAAATAGCTCTCTCAATAATCCTATCATAGAAATTCCGCACATAACATAACAGCTGTTGAAACCAATTAGCTGAGAATGATACGAGTGGTTTAATTAGAGAGAAATTATTTTAGGATTATATTTGTTCTTTTTTATTTGATTAATTTTGTACGTTAAGATGTTGAAAAACACTATTAAAATGAATTGCATCAAAAAAACAAAAATGGTTGTATTCGCAAATACTCACTCTCACAGGAATTTGAAACTCGTGAAATATATTCTACCGTCATGTGAGAGGGGAGTGCAATTCTCAGAATAATTCTTTTTAACCAAGTACACATATTTTTTTGCTTCACAAGTGTAAGGGAGAGGGGGGCAGTGTCCCACTTTGCATAGTCTCCGACTTTAGTGTGCAATGAGGACAAAATGCATGGCATATGCTTAGTTCAGATGATTGTTGCTATTGCCTAACACATATACTCTAGTTCTTATGTACAAGTCCAAAATTGAAATGGGTTTGGTATGTGGTATGAAGTGATATTATCTGCTCGATCAAATTGAGGGTTTCAAATTAAAAATATCAAGCATGCACTGCCTTAAACTATAGAAAGGTCGTTATCTAATTAGAGTCCTTAGAATCTCAGGACGGCAACTGGGCTGGGCTATTTTTGGGAATCTAATATAAAAGTTGTTTAGTCATTAGTGGCCAACATATGCTGCTGCGTTGATATAATAGTCTTGTTTCTTTAGCCTAGCATCTT
Organism: Salix exigua; assembly: GCA_032356905.1. NCBI lineage: Eukaryota > Viridiplantae > Streptophyta > Magnoliopsida > Malpighiales > Salicaceae > Salix > Salix exigua. The sequence continues at coordinate 11,297,392 of CM063594.1, read as the reverse complement.
TTTCATAGGGCTTTAGCAAATACATGCCCCCACCACCAACTCTGTAAGTGACCAAAAAACTCTTTGGTGGTGGTCTCATAACGTGAAGGAGAGGCTACTTTGGCCCACGAGATGGGAGAAATATTATATAGGGAACTTCTTTTTAGGGTCCCCCATCTTAATCTTTTGATGAGACCTGCCTCCTCCACGTTAATGTAACCATCCCGTTTATATTGCCACTTCCTTTTTCTCTTTAAATTATCCCTTCTCGTCTTTACGTGTGCTTCCAGTTGCCTCTAATATTTTAAAGGGTATTGGCCCATACCTCCTTTACCTTTCATTCTACTATTGACTCCGACCAGCTTGCCTATCTTGAATATATTTCATGGGACCGGGTTAAATGGCAGCACGGTATTGAAGAAGTTTAATGGACCAATTCCCACAATTCATTCGGCTTTATGACCTGACAATAAAGTTAGAGAAAAGGAAAAGGAGATGATTCCCTTCTTTTTGTTAGGAATATATCAGTTATTGATTATTTTTTATGAAGGAACGGTAACCAAAAAGAAAATAGTTAAAGCAACAGAATACAATTACCAATTCTTGTAGTATATCAAAACTGCATGTCTTTTTGGCTACTGCATAGTGGGAGCAAACTGAACCGAAAAACCGAGAAAACTAAGAAAAGAAACATAAAAAACCGAACCGAAAAAAACCTGATTAAATCAAGTATAAAATTCTGAAAAAAAATTCCGGTTCGGTTTGGTATCAGTTTTGCATGGACAAAACCGATTGAACCGAACCGAACTAGTTTGGTTAACCGGTTCGGTTTAAATATACACTATAAATACAGCTTCTCTCGTACACGACTTTTTTCCTCCCTTTCCCCCTTTATTGCTCTGAAAGACTGAATGTAAAAGGTGAAAAGTTGAAAACCCTAGCAGCCGCTCACCTCTCCCTCTTCTCGGTTTTGCCTCTCCTCTCGCCTGTAGCCTCTTTCTCTTTCCCTTTGGCCTCTCGGTCTCTCCTTCCCTCTCGCCTGTAGTCTCTTTCTCTGGCCTCTTGGTCTCTCCTTCGCTCTCACCTGAAGCCTCTCCCTCCCTTTGGCCTCTCGGCCTCTCCCTCCCTCTCGCGCTCGGCCTCTGTTTTTTTTAAAGTTTGAATCTCTGTTTACAAAAGGTAAGTAAATAATTTACTCTATTTTATTTCAATGTTTTAGTTAATGTTCATGGGTGATTCTTATTTTTAAGGTGTTGATGGAGTTCATGTTGTGGATAAAATAATGAATTGAGATGTATTGTTGTGGTTTGACCAAATATATTCTGCTATATTTGCTTCTGAATCTATTATAGTTTTGCAGCAACTAACATTTAGCAGCCTCTCGCCTCCCTCTGCAACTAACACTTTAGCAGCAGCCTCTTCTCGCCTCCCTCTACGATGTGGTGCAAGTGATAAATGGTTCGTCTTTTCATGATACTCAACTGGTTTGTAACTTTGTAGTGGTGACTTGTCTTATTTAGGCAGTTCTTGGAGTAAAACTGCTGGATCTGCCGTGATCTCTGTTTCTTTTTAAAGATTAGTTATTGTGTAAGGTTTAAGCTTAAATTCAAGTGATTAATTAGCTTATTTATTGAATAAAATCCTATATATTGTGTTGACTCGTGAAAATTTCGAATTATGCTATTAGTTTGCTTTTGTTTCCTCACTATGGACTGCATTTCTATGAAATGTAAACAATGCACTCTGAATAAAACTTGCCTTGCGATTTTTTAGGGGGAGATTCCACTGTAAGGAGACTTCTCTGTTTTGTAGAACATATGATATTTGGAGGTAATTAATGACTCCTTGTGATATATTTCTTTTCTTTGATTCTGTTTGCGCTTTCTTAGTCAATGTTTTCATATTTAGATTTAACAGAATTGGGACACCGGGCGTTTGAGACTTGGGTTTTCATTTGAAGGTCTTGGTTCAAACCCTGGAAGGGGTGGGATTTAGGGATTCGGAGGTGGAAAATGACTTTTTTTTTTCATTTGATTTACAGTATTGGAGAAAGGTCATAGTGTCTCTCAAACTTACTCATTGAGTAGGATCCAAAATTTTCAATTACAGGTTCTTTTGCTAGATGAAGTTACAATCGATCTAGATGTTGTTGCCAGGATGGATTTGCTTGAATTCTTCAAGGAAGAATGTGATCAGGTATGAATTCCATTTTTTTATTGTATTCACATGTACACACTAAGAGATCTAATTGAATGAATATATAGAAAACCTGAGGTGGTGGATTTGCATAATGTATCAGGGAACATAACAATGGGGTCCCCACTTGAATTACCTAAGAGAGAAACATCACTGCCTTTTGAAATTTGATTATCAGATGTGGATCCTCCAGCATTGTAGTGGCTAATTTTTTCTGCTTTCTTAAGTGAAAATCATTTTGCATGGAATCACCTCTTGTCTCTTTTTGAAATATTGTTAGAAGATATGAAATATCTAGCTTATTTTATTATTTATTAATCAATTTATTTTCAATCTAACATTTTTATTATTATTTTTTGTAGAATCTGGTGAAAAGTTAAATCTGGCAACGGATGATAATTAGTTCAAAAACTTGGTGTATTTCATGAAGTTTTTTATGTTAATGTTGCTTGTTTATTTTGAAGCCTTTGAAGGCATTTTCTGTAATTTAAATTTAAATTTGTTCACCTATGTAGTTTTTATTATTTGTCTCATGCTAAATTAAACAAAAGTATTAGAAAGGTAAAAAAAACTTAATAAACACTAAATTAACATTTTAATACATTGATATCTGTATTAGTGACAAAAAAAATTAAAAACACTTGGATATTTTACAAGAAAATCAGTTTTTTTTTATATTAATTGCAAGCCCATCAGAAAATTTATCAAAAGCCCATCAAAAAGCCCATCAGATGGCCCATTAGATGACCTAGAAACCAAATTCGGTTTTTACAATATTTTAATCATAAAAACCAAACCAAAAATGGTCGGTTTTTAACAGATTCGGTTCAGTTTCGGTTTGTTTTAAAAAATATGTAATTTTCAGTTTGGTTACTTTTTTTGATAAAAACCGAACTGAACCGAAAATGTTCACCCCTATTATTGCATATTATTAGAACGAGGTACTTTGTTAAAGAAAAAAAACACTTTCTTATTGTTCTTCTACATATATCTTCATTATCTAAATAATAAAGTTCTTCCATTTCATCTCCTAGACATTATAACTCCATCAGACATCTATTACATTATTGAGCAATCGGATTGGGGTTCTCTTTGCTACATTTTAGGCTGACTCTTCAAGAAGGTGCAATAAGCTACTTGTACAATGGTTTCAACATCTTTCTAGCTCTAACATTTTTAGGCTTTTCTAAACTCTTTTTCTATTATATTGTTAGATTATTAGGCTTGTCACTACGTAAACTTAGGCCTGCTCAAGTAAGCAGTTTCAACAACATAAAAAGTTAGTTTTTTTTTCCAGACTTAGTCATATGCCACATTTAGGTTAGTGTTAAACATGGGTTGCAGTTTTTACTTTAAGTTATATTTGTAAGGCTTATATATAGCTTGTTTGTTCTTTGAATATGCATGGAAAATACCTCTAGCTTGTAAGGCTTTCATCCAATTAATACTTAGATTCACATTTGGTATCAAAGCACTAACTTGGGGCTCCTCATCAAAGCTTGAGAGATAGCAATCTTCTGAGATAATAGATAAGAGAATATGGCAGGAGAAGGCAGTGGCTTTGTGCAAGCATCTATTCCAAAGTTGGGTGGGCATTATGAACACTAGACAATGCTTATGGAAATCTTTTTATGTTCAAAGGAATATTGGGGTCCTGTGAAGAATGGAATTCTTGTAGTAGCAGAAGGAGTTGTACTTAAGGAGCTACAATGGAAAGTGCTCGAGGATCAGAAGTTGAAAGATCTAAAGGCTTCAAACTATTTGTTTCAAGCAATTAATCGAGTTGTGTTGAAAACAATCATGAACAAGAATACAACTAAGGAAATTTAGGATTCGTTGAAGCAAAAGTATCAAGGGACTGCTCGAGTCAAGTGAGCATAGTTACAGGCACTTCAAAAAGAGTTTGAGATGCTTCACAAGAAGACAAGAGAAACTGTGAAAGAGTTTTTAGGTCGAACTCTCAACCATAGTCAACAAGAGAAGAATCAACGGTGACAAATTGATAAATGTAGAAGTAATTAAAAAGATCTTGAGATCGAGGACACCTAAATATGACAATGTTGTTTATTCAATTGAGGAATCCAAAGATTTTGACATTCTCTTGATTGATGAATTGCAAAGTAGTTTGTTATTGTAAGAGCAACGGATGATTGGACATGTTGTGGAGTAGCAAGCACTAAAGGTGTCCTATGAAGAGAATTATGATGGAAGGAACGTGATCTAGGCAGCTTTTGTGGAAGAGGTCAAGGAAACTTTGACAAGTCATCAATTGAGTGTTACAATTGTCATCAATTAGGGCACTTTTAATATGATTGTCCTACAAAACACAAGGAAGCAAATGTCAATTATGCAAAAGTTAGTGAAGAGATGTTGCTAATGGCATATGTGGACACTCAGGGGATCAAATAAGACATTTGGTTTCTTGATTCATGTTAGAGCAATCATATGTGTGGTAAGAGAGAGTTTTATGATTTTGTTAGAAGTTTTAGAGAAATTGTGAATCTAGGGTAAAGTACAAGTATGGATGTTTCGGGGGAAAGAAAACATTTGACTATAAGTGAATGGGATGGTGATCATGGGGTTGTTTTACATGCATTCTTTAAAAAAGAATCTTCTAAGTATTGGTGAGCTCTAGGAAAGAGACCTTGTTTTGTCATTCAACATGGGAGGTGCAAGATTTATCACCTGAAAGACTAAACATGGAGACTATTATGGATGCAAATCGCATGTTCATTCTTATTGCTCAGTATCAAACCAATGCCCAGACATGTTTCAATGTTGTCATAGATGATCCAGTTTAGTTGTGACATTGTTGGTATGGGCACTTAAGTCTTGGTGGCTTAAAGACTCTACAATATAAGTCGTTGGTAAGTGTATTACCATAGATAAAAGACTCATTAAGAGTGTGTGAGAATTGCATAGTAGGTAAGCAAATGAAAGATCCCTTTCTAGAAAGGAGTGTTTAGAGGGCTTGTCAAGTCCTACAACTCATCCATACATATTTATGTGGACCAATAAAGCTTATATCCAATACTAAAAAGAGGTAGCTACTCACCTTTATCAATCATTTTAGCCATTAGACCCAAGTATATTTTCTAATTGAGATGTCAAAACTTGTCAAACCTTTAAAGCTTTCAAAAGTCTTATGGAGAAAGAATGGGATTTAATGTCAATTGACAACAACCTACACCCTACAGCAAAACAAAGTTGCTGATTGTAAAAATCAAATCATCATGAACATGGTTCGAAGCCTATTAACCAAGAAGAAGATGCCAAATTTTTTTGACCTGAAGCAGCAAATTGGACAGTTCATGTGCTCAATAGGAGTCCCACATTTGCAGTAAATAATAAAATTCCCAAGGAGGCATGGAGTGGCATGATACTGTCAATAAGTTATTTCAGTATTTTTGGGTGCATTTCATATGTACATATTTCAGACAATTGGATGATAAAAGTATGAAGTGTGTGCTACTTGGGGTTAGTTCACCTATTGGCTATTTGATCCTGTCTTGCAAAAAATCATAATCAGTCGTGATGTTAGATTTGATGAGAATAGTAACTAGGAGTGGGATAAGCATCACCATGATGCTATCATGGTAGATTCAGAATGGAATGATGATAAAGATAAAGCAATTGAATCTGATGAAGTTAAAAACTAAAGAGAAGATAAAGATAAACCATATGGAAATGGAAGAGACACAAGCAACAATAGTAGCTCAGATAGAAAACATGGAAATGGAAGTGACACAAGCAACAATAGTGGCTCAGATTAAGTCTTAGAAGCAAACTTATCGAGTCTAGGAGAAAGAAGATCTAAGGATCCGCTGGTGTGGATGAGAGACTATGTAATGAGAGAAGGATTATTTGAAGAAGAAGAAGACATGGTGCACCTGGCTCTCTTAGTAGACAATGATCCAATTCATTTTGATGAAGCTATTAAAAGTGTTAAATGGAGGACAATTATGGATGTCGAAATAGCAACAATTGAGAGGAGCAATACTTGGGAATTGATAAATTTACCTTAAGGTGGGAAGATGATCGAAGTCAAATGGGTTTACAAGATTAAACTGAATGAGAATGGAGAGGTGGACAAATAAAAGGCTCGACTGGTGGCTAAGGGGTATGCTCAAGAATATAGGGTCGATTATGCTAAAGTATTTTCTCATGTGGCTATGTTACATACAATTCAGGTTGTAATTGCACTTGGTTCTCAAAGGGAATGGACAATTCATCAATTGGATGTGAAAAGTGTCTTCTCACATGGAGAAATTAATGAAGTGCTTGTAGAAAAACTACCTGGGTATGTGAAGGGAGGTAAGGAACATAAAGTTTACAAATTAAGCAAAGCTATATATGGACCTAAACAAGCCCATGTACTTGGTATATTCATATTGAAGCCTAATTTTTTAAGGAAAGGTTTGTGAAATGTCCCTATGAACACTCTTTGTTCATCAAAATTGGAGATGGAGGTAACATTCTCATTGTTTATCTTTATGCTGATGATCTCATTTATACCAGTAGTGATGAATGCATGTTAACAAATTTTAAGTAGTCAATGATGAATGAGTTTGAAATAATCGATGTTGGTAAGATGAGATACTTCGTTGGAATTGAAGTATTATAGTAGGTAGATGGAATAATTATTTGTCCAAAGAGATGTTCATAAGGTGTTAGAAAGATTTAAAATGGAGAATTGCAATCTAGTGCAAAATCCTATTGTTCCAAGTACCAAGCTAAGGAAGGATGTGACTAGTGAGAAGATCAACAACACTCTCTACAAGTAGATCATGGGGAGCCTCATGTATCTCTGACAATATGTTTATGGTAAGTTTAATTAGCAAGTTTATGGAGTGTCCAACATAAGTGCATTTGACAGCAACAAAAAAGGTTTTGAGGTATTTTAAAAACATGATCAGCCTTGGAATTCTTTACAAAAAAGAGGACATGCTGAGTTTAGATGCTATTCAGATAGTGATTATGTAGCTGACTTAGATGATAGAAAGAGCACATTAGGGTATTTGTTCATGCTAAGTTCAAGATTTGTGTGTAAGGGAGGATGCTAAATTATTAGGTTTGTTGACATAGTGGTTCCATCCACTACATAAACTTAGGCTTGCTCAAGTAAGCAGTTTCAATAACATAAAATTTAGTTTCTTTCAGACTTAGTCATATACCACGTATAGGTTAGTGTTTAACGTGGGCTGCACTTTTTACTATTAGTTATATTTGTAAGGCTTATATATAGCCTGTTTGTTCTTTGATTATGCATGGAAAATACCTCCAGCTTGTAAAGTTTTCATTCGATAAATACTTAGATATAAACATATCATTGTTTTTATCCTTTGCTATTTTTTTTGTTTTTGCTATTTGTTTATAAGTTGCTAGAAATTAGTTTTTTTATCATGTTTTTGCTTGATACATTAAATTTTATGCTATACTATATATACAATACAAAACACAAACGACTACATCATCATAAATGCATGTGCTTAACATGGTATTTTTACAAAAAAAAATCCATACAACTACTATTTGGGTCCTTTTGAAAGCAACAAGGACTACCATAATATTATGCACCAATAAATGAAACAAAACCCAATACATTGTCATTAATGTTTTTTAAAATAATAGTAGCAAGGGACTCACATTATTAAAAAATCAAGCTGAAATTTTAGATAGTCAAGAGCCTTACCATACACCATTATACTCAAAACTGAAAAAACAATAGAGATTCAAGGTTAAAATAAATGATTATTGGGCAAATATACAAAAAATAAGTCCAATTATTTAATTAGATTTTTAATAGCATAATTTGATTTATCATGAGCTAAATTAAAAGTTTAATTATATTTAAGAATTCATTTTCAACTAATTAAGGGATTTAATTGTACTTTAAATTAGTCAAATTAGTTTTATAAGGGACTTATTTGCGGAAAAGTTAAGTTTGGAAGCTTAATTTGGAATTAATTGAGAAAAATGAAATATTAGGAGACCAAATTTATCTTTTACCAAGTCAATTAATGTAAATAAGGGGACAATTGCAAGAAAATCAAAAGTTAAGGAACAATTAGGAGTCAAAATGAAATAATTAATAACCAATGATCAAAATAAAAAAGGCATTGGAATTAAAAAGAATTAAAAGTTTGATAGTCAATTGAGGATCAAATTACATAAATTCAAGATTAGGGATCCAAAGGAAAAAGATGTTGAAATAATTTAGGGGTGTGATGAGGTTCGCAAGGGGGAAAATGCACAAAATTAAAAGTTTGAAGCCAATCGAGATGTAATTAAAACAAATTAGAATTCAAAGAATTTAATATTATGAGTTTTTTAATTGTTTTAGATACAATCCAAGTTTTGTTTGAGCTTAATTAATACTTTGTTTTCATCTAGGATCCAAGGCTTGTTTTCATTAAGTCATGGGCTTTCCAATTTATGATTTTGGTCAGTTTTGAGTGGACCTCATTTAAGTATACAAAAGGGGTTCATTAGGGGTAGATTTTCAAAAACTATATAAAGTTATGTAAAGTAAATTTCGGTAGTCATTGATGAATATTATTTATGATTTTTTTAGTTTTAAAGTGTAATAGTGATTCTTGCATTTTTTTTTTGTTTTTGAACGTACTAGATCTAACTTAATGAAGATTAACTGGCTTTATGGCGTCATTCTACTTATTACATTAGTGTTAGTTCCTTGAAGCAGGTTTTTATAGTGTCACATACCTGCCAGACTTATTTCAACTTTCTAGGATCAAATCTCAGTATTAGTTGTTGGTTGCATGACCGTGTGATCATGAGTGTTGCATCATGTTATCTGGTCTACTCAAGAAACTAGATGATGCGTTGTATGGCTACTATTTTTTTTTTTTTAAAATCCTAAAAAGAGTACTATAGGGGGTTACTTTTCGAGTGCATTTAATGTGTTGTCTCCATCAAATTTGACAAAACATACACTACTATTGTAATGACCCAATTTCTGGGTCATTCCCCAAAATACACCAAAAAAATAATTAAAATAAAATAAAATGGGTCGACATGGGTAGAAAAATCAATTTGGAAATTTTAGTTGTTTTCGCGAGTCCGATCATATCTCTTTTGTTCAAGAAATAGAGGAAATGCAAATTTAAGGCAAAAATAATTTATTGTTGGATAAATATGTGTAAAAATTAAGTTAAATGACATAATTATATTTTTATGGGTTGATTCGATTTAATCATCGATCAATTTAAAGTTTAATTATGATTGAGAATTAATATAAGATCCAATTAAAGAATTTAATTAAGTGTAAGGACTTAATTATACTTTAAATTGGTCAAATTATTTATCAAGGACTTAGTCAATGAGAAATCAAGCTCGTGAATTTAATTCGGGCTCAATTGATGAGAATGGAATTTTCGGAGATTATATTGATTTTTTAAGCCAATTATATGAAATCAGGGCCGAATTGAACGAATTGAGAATCTAATGGTCAATTAAGGTTTAAATCATCCAAATCAGAAACCAAAGATCAAAACAAAAAAAAAAGACACACACACTTATAGATTATTTATTATAATATTTATAATGACAACTAAAATAATTATGACAATTTAACAATCATGATAATAACAATGACATTAATAATTAAAATAATTCATCAATTAATGTTATTTTTAATTAGAGTTTGACTTTTGCGGCTTTTTTATGTGTGATATTTTATATCTAATATCACATAAATAAAAAATATACCAAGTGACACATAGATGAAATAGGTGAGAAAATTGGGACAATTTATCTACAATGAAAATATATGAGCCAATTGCCCTCCACTTCGCTATATCCATAAACAATTTTTTTAACATATAAAAAATGTTAATGGACTTAGATTTTCTTATATTGCTATATATCTAAGCAAAATAATCAACCAACAAAACTTTCAGTTTTTATATATTTATTTTATTGTGCAAAATGCGTTTAAAATAATAATAAATTTTTTAAGGATTTTTCTCTTAAAAATTATTATATATTTTGGTATTTATTTAATATTAACACCTTAATATATATATATATATATATATATATATATATATATATATATATTACACAGACAATAAAAGGCGTGGGTTTTGCACTATGCACTCAAGCACAGTGCACTGTGGATTTCAATAGTGCATCTTATTTTTTTTTTTGCTTTTATGTTTGTGTTTTTTTTTTTCGTTTTTCTTTTTTCTTTTTACTTTTTTTCCCAAATTATTCTTTTTGTTTCTTTTTGTTTCTTTTTTTTTATCTTTTTTTTCCTTATTATCTTTTTTTTTCTTATTATATATATTTTTTATTTTATACAAAACTTGCACTTCCTAAAAATTATATACATATTTATTATTTTGTCTAAATTTATGCTATGATAAAAAAAATCATACATAATAAATATTTTTTATGTTGAAAAAAATATGAATCCGCCCGCGACGAGGTGCGGGTGCCATGGCTAGATATTTTCTTTTCTTTTTATTTGTTCTTTGTATTAGATGATTTTTATAATTTTATTATTTTCACAATAATAATGATAATTTTAGTGATTATTTTTTAATAAAAATATTTTAATTTTTTTTTAAGATTTTCCTGAAATTTTAATTTATATCGGTGATCATTTTAAAAGTAATATTACTCTATTTTTCCCTTTATTATTTTTTTTGTTTCTTTACTTGTTCTTTAGATTATATGATTTTTATGATTTTATTATTTATGCAATAATAATAATTTTATTGTTTCTTTATAATTTTAGTTATTATTTTTTTATTGTTGTTTTAGAAAAATCTTTTGCTTTTTTTTTTTATTTTCATGGCAGTTTAATTTTTTTAATTTTTTTGGCTGTAATGTTAGAAATAATTTTAGCTTTTATAGCAATGATAATGACAATAATGTCAGGATGATTCTTCAATCTATGTTTTCTTCTTTTTGTTGATAGAAAATTAATAGCTTATTTTTTTTATTTGATTATTGTAAGTATTTTCACAAATTATATTTTATTTTTGTTTGATTGAAATTGAATTATATAATAAACTAATCTTAATACAATGAACTTAATAATTCAAATATTTGAGTTTTCTTGAATTTTTGAATGATGATGATAAATTTATGCTGGTTATTTCGTTTGAAACTACTAAACATATAAATTTATATCGACTTTAAATTCATATATTTTATATAAAACTTGCATTTGACATGAATTCTGCACATATTTATTATTTTAACTAAATTTATATTATAATAAAAAATACACACAATTAATATTTTTTTACATTCAAAAAAAATATTTTGTCGCCCGCGGCGAAGCGCGGGGTATTGTCTAGTATATATATAAAATGAAAGTATTTTTTTTAAAATCTCAAAGTAATTTAATCTTAGTATTGTGGAATACTTCAAATATAAGAATATGAAGAATAAATCTTGGAAAATAAAAAAGAATTATTTTTATAACGATAATGATAGTGGCAATGACAATATTGTCATTAATGATTAAAATATTAATTATTTAGAATAATTATTACAATAACAACTATAATAATTGTGACAGTTTAACAATTATGATAATAACAATAAGAATAACAATTAAGATAATTCATTAATCGATGTTGTTTTTGTGAAAAAATGACTTTTGTAACTTTTTTGATACATGACATTTTAGATTTAATATTACATGAATAAAAAATATATGAAGTTGCACATAGACATAACAGGTGATTTTTTTGTCAAATTATCTACAAATACAAAATATATGAGTCACTTGCCTGCACTTCGTCATAAACAAAACCAAATTGTATAGAATGTCAAAAAATATTAATGGTTCTTGATTTTTTAATAATGCTATACATTAGAGTGAAATAATCAATTTACAACACTTTTAATTATTTAGTTTTTTAATATAATCATATATAATATATTTAAAATAATGATAAAAAATATTTTAAAGTTTTTTTCTCTTAAAATTAATTATATATTTTAATGTTTGTTTAATATTAACACCTTAAAAAATACAATAAATAGCTAGGGGTGAGCATTTTTTGTTCAATTCGTTTTTTATATATAAAAAAAGCCAAACCAAAAATTATATATATTTTTAAAAATAACCAAACCGAACATAGTAAGAACCTATTATTTCTTGTTTGGTTCAGTTTTTAAAATTAAAAGAGTTGAAAAACTGAAATTGTTTTTTTAGGCTATTTGATGAGCTTTCAATTAATATTAATAAAAAATATTTTTTTTTTGTTGATACAAATGTGAATGTATTAAATTAATATAGTGTTTATTAATTTTTGTTGATAGATATTACTAAATTAAGACAACAAAGATCAACATTCCCAAACGCAAAAGACATGAACGTTAACAATTGATTTTAGTTAACAATTGGTGATTGTTTTTGCCTGAAATTATGATTAAAGAAGATCCTAGAAAACCCAATACAATAGAGAAATCAAAACACATAAATATGAAAACCTTACAACATCTTAGCAAAAACCTAGGAACAAAAAACACTCGAAGTAAGAACACACAACAAAACAATAAACCTTACACACAACCGTGCCGGAATGATGATACAAATTACAGAGGGATTGTCTACATTTTGCAAATGCTAGATGTTGATGCTGATGCAGTTGTAGAGAGAGGGATAGTGTGGTTGTTGTCTTGCGTAGGTTGGTCACTTGGTTGCACTGTTGCAAAGGGGTTGCTTGTTTTGAAGAGGAAAGGAAAGAAGTTGAGAGAGAGGCTGCTATGGTTTATTTTGAAGAGGGAGGGAGAGCAGACGACAGGAGAGGGGGGAGGGGGGGGGGGGCAGCTAGGGTTTGTTTTGAAGAGATGTGGGGTGTGAAAGTTTATATTTGTAGTGGGGTGACAACTTATAATAAGTTTTTTAACCAAACCAGTTCAATTCGATGTATTCGATTTTCGCTTTACAAAACTAATACCGAACTGAACTAGATATTTTTCAAAGTTTTATAATCGGTTTAATTTTTGCATCCGTCTGGATTTTTCAGTTTTTTTTGTTTTCTTGGTGATCGGTTGACCGTTTGACAAATAACTAACAACTAAAGATTAACTATACATGCATAAGAGAAAGGTTTATTTTCATTTCACACGACCAAAGGTGAACTTTGTTTTTTTAACCAAAGCTACATTTAATACAAAGATAAAAGTCTAATAAAAAATTATAAATCAAAACTAAGAGTATAGATACATAAATATAAAAAAAAATTATTTAGAATTATTCCAAAATTACTTAAAAAAAAGTAAAGGGATTGAAACTGAATCAAAATAAAGAGATTGAAACTAAATCAAGAAATAGAAGAATTATTTATTTTTTCCTTACAATGGTTTTAATTTTTTTTAATTAATCCTTCCATTTAAATTATTTACATATTTTGTTTTTATTTCGAATCATATACTTTTAATTATTTATTTTAATTATTTTTTTAGATATATTTCTAAATAGTCTCTATTTTTGTTCATGTTTATAATTGGTCTCTATTTTAATTGTTCCTTTTAGGCAAAAAAAACTCATTTTTAACAGATTTAATTTATTATAATTTTACTAATTAAATATAAAGATGACCAATTATAACATGCAAAATATCAATTAGTTTTCTACATTAAAAAAAGAACATCCTTAAGAAAAAGGGGCTTAAAAAATGAAATCAAATCCCCAGTTTAAAAAGCCCTATTTGCCCAAGCGTTTGAAATTTTAAATGAGTTTAGGAACTGGAGGCAAAAGGGGAGTCTCTCTTGGAAAATAAAAAAACACCCATGCCCGAGTGCAGACCCAATCAAAACTTCGACGCAGTATATTATCTCTACCTGTTTTTTTTTAAATCAAGATTGGTTTGATCAATTTGTTTATCCATTGATTGAAGCGATGCCGTGTTCATCACCGTCTGGATCAGAGGAGGATGACTAGGGAATCGATTCATATCGTTTGGGAGGTTAGTGAGGGTAGGGAATCAGTTTTCTGGTGGCCGTGTTTTTTTAGCCCACAGAAAGCTTGGGCCAGTTTTCTATTGTTTGGCTGGCTTACGATACTCGATCCTCTGTATGTTTGAATCTCTTTTTTCCTTCTTTTTTTTCCTCAATCATATGATTTTCTCAAGCTTAATGAAGAATTGATTAATTATTGGTCGTTAAAGCTTAAGTGATCATTATTAATTAGTTATAGTTATTGCACGTTTTTTTTTTAATGAAGAAATGTTAATTATTGATAAGCAAATCTTACTTGATCATCATTGGTTAATTGTAGTTATTGCTCTTTTTTATTTTGATGAAGAAATGTTTAATTGATGAATTTATAGTAAGAACTGTTTATTTATTAATTTTTATTTGCCTTCAGGAAACGTTTTTTTTCCTATATGTATTTACTTTTTTTTAATTACATACTATTTTTGGATGTGTTTTGTTTTATGAGATCAATGAGCCCATTATTTTGATTTTTTATTTTGATGCTAGTTATTTTTTTTTGGATCAAATATAAATATTAAAGATTTAAGGAGAATAAAGCTAGAGAACTAGGAAAAAAGAATATATAAGATGGAGAGAATCTTGAAAGAAAACTAAAAAAGAAGCTAGAGAAAAAGATAACACGCTCCCTTTTCGAAAAACAAAAGAAACCAATGAAAAGTACAAGGAACCCAAGGCCCAGCCCACAGAAAAGAGAACCCCTAAAAATAGCTTATATCTTATATCAGAAGACCCATATTTTGGCTCAAAGCCGAAACGAGACCCAACCCAGCTGACCGAGAAGCCAACCCACATAACCCATCAAAGCAGCCTTGCCCAAAGGATGCAAATCAAGACCCAACAACTGGCTGCAGGAAGCAAAGAAACACTGCAGGGGGCCAAAAAGCAGTTGACTTCAGCTTCCTAAGCACAAACATAGAAGACCACACCCCTTTAAAACTTCCAATGATAAATCAGCCCGAATCAGTCAAAAGGGAAAGCCACCGCCAAGAAACGAAACCCAAACTCCCAGACACGCAAGCTCCCTGAGCCAAAAAAGAAAAAGCGAAAGAGACGGGAGGAGGCCAGCTCACGGAAGCAAAAAAAGAGCCTCAACCAGCCACCCCACGATCAAGGCAGGAGAACAGAGGAAGCAAGTTAGCACGCAACCAGCCACAAAAACGCACAACCTGATAGCCAACAAGGAAAGAAGACTTTACAGTAAAGTATCCCTTGACTCGAAGCAAGAAGAAAAATCAGCACAAAAGCAATCCGAAGTCAAAGACTCTACACAAACCAGCCACCCTAAACTGACCAGCCTACTCCACAAACCAATAGGAAACAATCTAAAACCCAACGGCTACCAAGCAACCACCTGCCAGCACATCATCCAAAATTTAAGTTGAGATGGTCTTTGGAATTTACAAAAAATACGAAGAACAGAATTTTGCATTGATTGAAAAATCCTTTGATTATGTTCTTCCCAGATTAAGTACACTGTAATACCCAGAGAAATCCGCCTGAGTCTAGACTTCATACTATGATTACCAGTGTTAAGACCGCGGAGGGCACTAGGCAAGTTATTTCTTGATAGGAATGGTCGTTGTACTTAAATCCCATTATTAAAAATGCGACACAATGTAAGAAATATTTTAGAAGGTGGGTTTATGCGGCAATCATGGAGGAATTAACCCATTGAAATGGCGTTTATTGTTGAAGTTTCGGTTTGTCTAGATTAGCCGTGTGTGTGTATGCGCAATAGTTGGAATTGTATTTCAACTTTTTTCTCTTCTTTCACCTGTCTTAGCTTGGTTTGAGTTTCTGTTGATTTTTCCTTCGTATCTTGTTTTATCTTATTTAAATTTGTATTCGAGAAATATGTTGCTCTTAAGATCCAGAAAAGTGCTGCCCAATTTGCTCAAGCGACGCTTCACGAGATTGAACTCCTTTAAGCTCTAGCTAATACACATCAAATTCAAAGTGCGCTGTGCAACTGATTGACCACTTCAAGCATGTAGGGCCAAATGAGCAGCATCAGTGCATGGTCCTTGAATTTCTTGGTAACAGTTTGCTCAGGTTAATCAGGCATAATCGTTACAAAGGTCTTCAATTAGAATAAGTTAGAGAGATCTGTAAATGCATTTTGACAGGTTTGGATTAATTGGATAGAGAACTTGGTATAATCCACACTAACCTAGAACCCGAGAATATTCTTCTGTTTTCCACCATTGATCCTGCCAAGGATCCTATTACATCTGGGCTCACACCAATCCTGGAAAGGCCTGAGGGTGACCTTAACGGTGGTTCTACTATGAATCTCATCGAGAAGAAGTTGGAAAGGAGGGCAAAGAGGGCAGTTGCTAAAATACAGGAAGAAGAGATTCGATGGGAGGAGCCATGCAAAAATCTGAGAGATCTCTGAATGGAGTTGATGTGAGGTGCAAGGTTGTTGATTATGGAATTGCGTGTTTCGTCATTAAACAGTTTGCCAAAGAAATTCAAAGCAGACAATATTATAGAATATATAGCATGTATAAGATTATTTCCCTATTGTACTCTCCACAATAACTAATGTGTGTATGCTGGTGTAATGTATATAAATAGAAAGGTTGGCTACACACAACTTAAACAACTTTATTCTTTCCAACTTGGTATGAGAGCATAAAATAATTAATCTACTTTTCTCTAACTTTTCTTTCAGCCTCTCTTTTCAAATGGAACAACTACCAACTACATCTTCCTCATCTACAACACCAGCAGTTCAACATTCTTCTTCGCCAGTGCAGATTTCCTCCCCTATAGCGGCTCTCCTGTTCTCCTTGGCCTCACAACATGGTCTCTCTTCTGCCATGGTTGGTGAACAACCTCTCTTCAACTCTCTTAATACAAATCACTTCTTGCGGCTCACGTCTGATGCAGCTGCTGCAAGCATTATCTCTCTTACTCACACATTAAGTTATCTCTCTCAAATTAACAAATACAAACTATTTGTATTAGCGTATGCAAATGCTGCCATATCTCCCTAGGCCAAGGAGTTTTTGGTTTTGTAGATGGTTCTAACATATGTCCACCTCCACATGTTCTTGCTGAAGATGGTGTCACTCTTCAGATAAACCAGTTCTTTCTTCGTAGAAAACAACAAGACCACCTCATTCTAAGTGCTCTTCTTTCCTCTTTATCCATGGAAGTTATGCACCTCATTGTTGGTTGCAAAGTTCATGTTTAGCTTGATGCATCCTTGAGCAAGCTCTTGCCTCCACCCTCCATTTCCTGTATTATGCAGCTTCATGACACTCTTCAAGAGCTTCGACAAGGTGATGAATCTGTCAATCAATTTATGCAAAAGGCTAAAGTATTGTTTGATGAAGTGGCTGTTGCTGGAAGGCCAATATCCCTTTCACATTTTAATTTGTATGTGTTTCTTGGTTTGCGGGGAGAGTTTAAAGACTTGGTACAAGCCTCATTACCAAGGCAAAACCCCTAGCATATGCAGAACTTCACAGCCACCTCCTCACGCATGAATTTCTGTAAAAATCCTCAACTGTCATCAATGCTCCTCTACTGTCAAGTCCACCGTCTTCTATGGTTCACAACGCTAACAGTTTGGTCACAGCACGGGCTGTTTTAGATCTGATCATAACAGCTCTCAAAGCTCATGGCAAGACACTTGGTAATGCAATAGGGGACAAAATCCACGTTCCCAACTTTGCCAAGGTTTCGACCATACAACTCCCCATTGTTCTTAATTCCAACAACAAAGTTATGGCTGACAATCAGGTTATGGACAACAATCTTCTGCTAATATGGTGTAGTGCAATCTCTCCTCAATCGGTTCTGTTGATTAGTTCTCGAATACTGGCACAAATCAACGTCACACCTGATCCTGCCACTTTGACCGCTTCTGAACCATATCTCGGTAATGATAATTTGCATGTTGGTGATGGTAAGGGCCTCCCTATATCTCATCTCAATCATACAAAAATATATACACCACATCGTTCTTTAATTTTATCTATATCATTTATGTTCCTACAATTATGAAACCTTTGCTTTCTGTTCAAAAAGTTTTCCTTGAAAATAATGTCTATTTTGAATTTCACACTTGTGTATTTTATGTTAAGGATCTCAACACCCATGAAGTACTTCTCTCTAGTTAGAGTAAAGATGGTCTTTATGCCTTGACTAGGTCTTTTTCAAGTCCTTTCCTCTAGCTTTTTGGTCTCCTTGCACTTCTGCCTATGCGGATTTATGACATCGTCAACCAGGTCATCCTACTTCATGTATTTTTCAATTGTTTGTTTTGAAAAATAAGATCATTTGTAACAACAAACGTCTTAATTTTCAATGTCAAAGTTGTCCTTTAGGAAAATTATCGTGTCTGTCTTTAGGACCCACGGGTCACAACTTTTGCTCCGCTTGAATTGATTTTTAGTGATGTATGGAGTCCCGCTCCCCTCTTTTTTCTGATGGCTATCATTATTTTGTTATATTTTTGGATGCATATACTAAATATGTTTGGTATTATCCCCATGTCACCAAGTTGATGTTTACTCAATATTTCATCAATTTCAAACCCTTGTCGAATGTCAATTTTCTTTAAAAATAAAATCTGTTCAAACTAATTGGGGAGGTGATTATCGAAATTTCTCCATATTTTTTCAGACCATTGGTATTCAACATCATCTAATTTGTCCTTACACTCATGAGCAGAATGGCACCATTGAATGTCGTCATAGGCATATTGTAGAAACAAGTCTCACTCTTTAAGGGCAATGTAATACTCCTTTTTGATTATGGAATTATGCTTTTGAGACCGTTGTTTATGTAATAAATCACATGCCTACTCCTATTCTTGCTCATCGTTCCCCTTTTGATTGCCTATTCCAATGGTCTCATTGTTAGGTATATTGCCATTTGTGGTAATACCCTACCATTGTTGAAAATGGTAGAGTTACCAACCCACCATTGTTGAAAATGGTAAATTGCCAAAGTTTGGTGGCCAACCTTTGACTATGAAGAAAATTTGGTGGTCAACAATTAAAGATTGTCTCCTCACTCTTACTATAAATAGAGGAGCTTCTTAGAGCTAGAGATGAGAGAGAGAGAGAGAAAAACACAAGTGAATGTGTTGAGTACAGAGAGAGGATGTGAGTGTGTAAGAGAGTGGAGAGAAAGAGAGCTGCAATGGCAGCAACCTTGCTGCCATTGCAGCAGCTGCAAGAGCAGCAATGAGAGTTGATGAGTTGAGTAGAGTGGATGTAATCCTCCTCCTCTATATGTATTTATTGTAACCCTTTCTCTATCTCTAATACAATGACTCTCTCCCGTGGATGTAGGCGGTTTTGCCGAACCACGTTAAATATTGTGTCAGTGTGCTTAAGCCTCCTATGAGCAAGTATCAGTACACCCCCGGTCCGCGCATGGGAGAGCCAGAATTTCCCAACAACTGGTATCAGAGCTGATGGTTTAAAGGGGTGTTTGATTTTGCTCAAAAATGAAAATTGTGTTTTGACCATACCACTGTGTAGAGGAGGCCGAGACGAAGCCACTGGTGAAAACGACGTCAAAATCTGATGTCGGACATGGCCGCACTCTCCATCACTCTCCAGCAGGGCATCTGCCCATGCGCCCCATGCATCTTCTTCGCCCGGATTGGCTGACCCGACCCGAATACCAGTTGACCCCAACAACTGGTATCAGAGCCGTTGGTGTAGGTGTTTGATTTTTACAGAAAAATCATAAGTGCTCAAAAACAAGTTTTGAGCATCTGATCTTGTAGAGGAGGTCATCAGGATTCCAACGGTGTATAGTACACTTAATTTGGAGTTCAAACGAAGGAGTTATTGCCGGTCAAAGTTTTGCTTGGAAAAGTCAACGACACGTCAGCGCCACGCCATCAGTCCAGTCAACGCCACGTCATCAGCCGCTAGCCGAGCCGAGTTGAGCCGAGCCGTTTTTAAGCCGAATAGAGCCGCGAGCTGAGGGATAAGATTCTATGCAGCAGAGTCTACATGCAACCGGATCTGAGATTGAATCTAGGTTGTTCATCAGGCCAGA
This sequence comes from Salix exigua, assembly GCA_032356905.1. NCBI lineage: Eukaryota > Viridiplantae > Streptophyta > Magnoliopsida > Malpighiales > Salicaceae > Salix > Salix exigua. Next base: position 11,277,199 of record CM063594.1, on the reverse strand, counting down.
CTTGTTTTGATCGAATCTTAGCCGTCTGAAGTACGATTTGGACGATTTCAGACTTGTTTCCAGCTAATTTGATCGTTCCGGATGCAATGGTACAGTCCGATCATTGAGATTTGAGACCAAAAATGGCAGTGGTAAATTAACAAAAGAGATTGCCCGATCAGGAGGCATCTGAAGGTCATCATGGTGGTCGTTAAAGAGAAGAAGAAGAAGGTGCACATGTTTACCCAATTACATGTGTTGAACTGCTAAGTGGGGAGAAATTTAATTGCCTTGAGGGAAGGTAAAATTGGGACACTCTGGACACCCGATCATGTGGATAATTTGAGGTGAAGAGTGGAAAATCGACGAAGACCAATCATGAGAAATCATGTATTAAACCAGTATATTCCAGATCACTTGTAAAGAAAAACCGGGACAAAGCTAGCAAATGGTTGTATATACGGAAAGACAGTACGATGGATAGATATGGCCTAAGAAGTTCTGTCTAGGAGATTGGGTTTTAAGCGGGACTAGTGTGACCCCTCCAATCTTTCTTGGGAACTTGCTTAGTGGAAGGATTATCCATACGTTGAAGACTAGCAGTTTGTATGGATTATCCATATGTTGAAGACCCCTCCAATCTTCCGGACCGAGCATGGTTGATATGCTCGAAGGGGAATGTTGTGTTGAAGACGCTCTCAGAATGGTAAGCTTGGAAGATTTGCAGAATGCAAACTTGTGTTGAAGAAGCAAGAGGACAATTGCCCACACAAATGGCAAAGGGGGTGATTGTTAGGTATATTGCCATTTGTGGCAATACCCTACCATTGTTGAAAATGGTAGAGTTACCAACCCACCATTGTGGAAAATGGTAAATTGCCAAAGTTTGGTGGCCACCCTTTGACTATGAAGAAAATTTGGTGGTCAACCATTAAAGATTGTCTTCTCACTCTTACTATAAATAGAGGAGCTTCTTAGAGCTAGAGATGAGAGAGAGAAAAAAAAACACAAGTGAATGTGTTGAGTAGAGAGAGAGGATGTGAGTGTGCAAGAGAGTGGAGAGAAAGAGCGCTGTAATGGCAGCAGCCTTGCTGCCATTGCAGCAGATGCAAGAGCAACAATGAGAGTTGATGAGTTGAGTAGAGTGGATGTAATCCTCCTCCTCTATATGTATTTATTGTAACCCTTTCTCTATCTCTAATACAATGACTCTCTCCCGTGGATGTAGGCGGTTTTGCCGAACCACGTTAAATATTGTGTCAGTGTGCTTAAGCCTCCTATGAGCAAGTATCAGTACACCCCCGGTCCACGCATGGGAGAGCCGGAATTTCCCAACACTCCTGATTATCATTTCTTACGTATTTTTGGGTGTCTATGTTTTCTCTTTCTATGTCCATATAATAATCATAAATTGGATTTTTGTTCCTCTCCATGTGTCTTCTTTGGTTATAGTTCCTCACATCTTGGTTATCAATATTTTGACATTTCATCTCACCGTATTTATATTTCTCGACATGTCTATTTTAATGAACTTGTGTTTCCTTTTAATAATTTGAACATATTGCAAAGGTTTCACACATGACCCCCACCCCCACTGAACTCGCTACTATCACACTTCTCAATTTGCTAAATCATACACCACTACCCAACTACATAAACACCACCCAGCCCTCAACTTTTCAGCTGCAAATAGCCACTTGACCATAATCCACCCATTCCTTGTCCATCATCCCATGCTTATTTATCTAACCCTTATGATGCAGGTTCAGTTCATCACGTGGTCTCATCTCCTCATGGTCCTAGGGTAGCTTCTAGTCCAACTTTGATCTCTACTACCAGCCCCTTGGTTGACAGCTCTACTCTTGCGGCTGCTTTTTCATAACCCGCTCCAACAGGCTTGCAACTAATGATTGATGTATCCTCGTATCAGCTGCCACAAGTCCCCTCACTGCTACTATCTTTTCCAACACTTCAACAATAAACAATAAATATTTTATGATTCTTAGACTGCAACAACCACTGACAGCAAATCTGGTTGCTTTCGTTGTCGCAACCTCTAACTCCACCCAGGTACTATATTCTCCCACTTATGACCTCTTTGTTTTCTCTAATGTTGGCAGGTATGCAGTTTGGCATAATGCACTTGGTCTGTGGTTCCATTTCATCCCTCGATGAATGTTGTTGGCACACTACAAGTAAAGAGAGTTGTTTGCAATGAATCTGTCCATTGCAAACAACAAAGGAATTTGTTGCTAGTATTTATTAGCAGCAGAATTTGCAATGAATGTGTTCCGTTGCAATTATATGATAGCAAAATCGAATGCAACAAAATTTTCGTTGCAAATTAGGTTGCAACGGACATTGGCAACAGATTGTCCATTGCAAATAGCAATTTAATTTTTAAATTAATTTAACATGTATTTAATTTTTTTAATTAATTATGAATAAATATTTTCATAAATATTATTAATATTTAGAGGCAAATAAATATAGTTCAAATAAAAATTTCACAAATTAAATTTTATAATACAATAGTTTCTTTATATTTACATGTTAAAGTAAACCAACATGAAACAAAACATACATATTTTAAAGTGTTTAAGGTGGACATGATCCATGAAGGATAAGAGGAAGATGGACTACTATTTGGGAGATGGGATCAAGGTCGATACATTGGTGAAGACATGGGATCCATAGGTGCCATTCTATATGATGGCATCATGTCACAGGTGGTGGTATACCTTGACTCATATATTCTAACAAAACAAACTTCCATGATGGCTCCTAAGATAATCTTTAATCGAGTCAATTTGATTTTGCATATTACTAAGAAAAACATCTTTTTCTTTCAATTCCTTTTTCAACTCGTGAATAGTTGTGCTCGGATCTTTGGATTGTACTAAGTAGGTATGTGATGATGAAGTCACATTAAATTTAGATTTTGGCATATGAGGTGCACCGTAAGCTCTACCCTTGCTTACCCCCCTGAAACCTCAAACCAAGCTGCTCCATCAAAAGAAGGATGAAGGTCTCGATCAAGTCCATATTTTGTAATCATCTCATTTCTATAATTGTCCTGCAAACAGACAAGTACACATATAAAAATAAATTTATTTGAATATGAAATTATATTTTAAATATTTTTTAAAAATAAAAGTACTTACCACTACTGTTTTGGATTTGATCAGGTCCATATTTTGTAATCATCTCATTTCTATAATTGTCCTGCAAACAAACAAGTACACATATAAAAATAAATTTATTTGAATATGAAATTATATTTTAAATATTTTTTAAAAATAAAAGTACTTACCACTACTATTTTGGATTTGTTATCTACGAATGTGCCGGTCTCAATCATATTCTAATGCAAAATTGAAAAGACATCATCCCATGGAAGTTCCCCCCCCCCCCCCCGACTTGTTCTTGCTATCAACATTAAAAAAAAAATTAGCAACATAAATATTAAATAAATACAATTACAAGTGTTCAACAATATTAATGTTTACCATACTAGCTCGATATGATGTAAACTAAACTGGATCACCAGAATGAGAGCTTATTTGACCATCTATTTGTTTCAACAGATTGTGTTTCAAATATTCGGATCGTCTTTGAAATCCATCGGAAGACCAAACATCTTTGATCATGATATTCCAATCTTCCATTTGTATCAAGCTTTATTGTGAGCTCGTGTCAATTGTTGGTTCAAGGAAATCTAAGCTTTATCTTCCCAAATATTATGAATAATTTCTTCATCATCCTTAGGGAAGACATATTTTTTTCTATCAAATACATATGATAAGTAAAAAAAATGCATATAACATAAAAAAAAAATTACAGGAAAAAGTTAGTCTAAAAAAATATAAATCATAATTTATTCATGATCATAAATATGGAAATAGTTTCGTGAATTCATATAATAAAGGCAATAAAGTAAGCATTTTTTTATACCCTGAACTCATTAAATTGTTTATCCTTATACATTGAATCAACTTTTTCCCAAGAGTGCCCTGGCCCCTTGAAATTAACTGTCAAAATAATTCTGATTTCACACCCATATGATGAGTTATTAAACCTGAAATATTATAATAACTAACTTTCATGAAACAAATAAAGACATAAATAATAATTATCTACCAAAAATACTAAACTTACTCTGTTGTTGCATACAAACTCAGTTATCTTTTCTTATTAGTGGGTCGATTTTGGTGTCAAATGTAAAATCTCCGGGCGAAAAATTATAAATTGACTAGTTTTATGCAAGACAAAAAATTTGTAATTCTTGATTGGGTTATCTAAAAAATTAATATGATACCTTAGCTTGGGTTAAAATTTCAGAATTTTTAGAGAAATTGAAATATTTGACAAAAAATCATAATTCGACTAGTTTTACGTTATTGAATGTATTTTTAGTCCGACCATCGGATTGAGCTGAAAAGTTTTGAGGAACCTTAAACTATATTGAATAAAATTTGGTTAAAATTTTAAGATGAATGGAGCTCAATAGTGCTAGCAAAAAAAAAATCATTATGGGTATAATGGAAATTGGCCATTGAAAACACACATATAAGCTCTCCTCTTCTAATCACTGCTGAACGGGCAGAAACAAAAAAAAAAGAGTGAAGAGAAATAAGACAAACGTGAGATAAAGAGAGAACTGTTAGGAAAAACACAAGAAATTGAGAAAGTACCTTTATAAGCTTGCATGTTTGATTTAGATGTGTTCTTAAGCTTATTTGATTATGTTGAGAAGTAATTTCATGGAATTTTACCTTAGTTTCCCTTAAATCCTAGATTTTTTAACTTAGGGTTCTTATGTGAATTTGGGGGAAATAGGAGGGGAAGGAAAAATAATGAAATTTAAGTGGAATAGAATGAAAATAAGTTGAAATAATAAGTAAATGAAGAAAAATTTGGAGGAGGAAAAAGAAACACCACATTTGGCCAAATGAAGGAAAAAGTGGAAGAATGAGTTTTGATGTTAATGTTTAGAAACAAACCATTTTTAATCATGATAATTGAAAATGTAAGAAAGACTAAATAAAGAGATAGCATTTAAATTAAGAAAACAACAACAACAACAACAACAATAATAATAATAATAAGTAAATTCAAATTAAAAGAGAAATAAACTAGTTAAAAGAAAATATGAAGACAAGGTGTCTAGATTGTGTTTGAATATAGTATTTAGATAAAATGAATAATATGATGTAAGGGTATAAAGAGAATTATTTGATGGAGGAATTATGAACATAGAGTAAGCAAAGAAGTAATTTGAGTTAAATATGAGGTTGTATGTAAAATAATGATGTTAGATTTGAGAATGAATTTTCTCAAAACAAATTACAAATAAAAATATTAGCTTTGTGTTTCGGTACGTACGAAAAATATTGATCGACTAATTATATAATGACACTTGATTGATTCAGGAGTTGTGTCGAGAGTTGGTTATCAAACATGAGGAGTTGGGTCATCCCGAGAAGAAAATACGTGATTCGTCACCTTATTTTATAATGTTAGTTTCCCTAATAATCTGTGTTGCTCATTTAATTGATATCACACGAATGGAGCCAATGAATAAACTGAGTTATGATTACGTGAATTACCGGTAAATTTTGTGAAATTACCGGTTTTGTTGGTTAACAAAGAGGTTAATCGGATATGGGGTAATTCAAATGGAATTACTGGATTGATTGGCTAATAAAAGAGGTTAGCCGGATGCTGGGTGATTCAAATAGAATTACCGGATTGATTGGCTAATAAAAGAGGTTAGCCGGATGCTGGGTCATTCAAATAGAATTACCGGATTGATTGGATAATAAAAGAGGTTAGCTGGATGCTGGGAAATTCAAATGGAATTACCGGATTGATTGCCTAACAAAAGAGGTTAGTCAGATGATGGGTAATTCGAATGGAAGTACTGGATCTATTGGTGATTGAGGAAGGAAACCAAATTTTTGAGTAATTATATGAAAGTGCTAGATTTATTTGGTAATTACAATGAGTTAGCTGGATTTGTAAATTTTGAAAAAAATATGTAAATTAAGAGATTATGTTAGATTGAAGAAAAAGTATTAAATTTGAAAGGTTAAGAGTAATTAATTAATATTAGAATAATATAGTGAATAAGTGACTTAATATTGTTATTGTTGAAACAGGTACTTCCCGAGGTGATGCAGTCATTAGCAATACTCCTCATTTTGAATTACTATTTCGGAATGTAATATTTATGTCGTTACTTTGAGTATAAATCCTTTTGTGTTGTAAAAATTAAGTAAAAGGTGTAACATGTAGTGAATGTATTATATAGATGTATAGTTGCTAGTATGACCAAATCATTTTCAAAATGATAAGATAAGATTTATCATAAATATATCATGACTCTTAATCTTAATGTTGTATTTATGTAGTTTAAAGGCTTATATTTAGTTAGTTAGCATTTATAACGTAAAATGTTGAATTTATTTATCTTTTGAGTTGTTTTGGTAGTACATTTATGTTAATTTACTAATTGATATTATGAGACTTGCATATATTGATAAGTATGAATATTGAGTTATTGTTTGATGAATGGAATGTGATCCAGGATGATTGGATCAAGATGGAAGTCATAATGACATATAATAGAAGTGTTGTCAATAACTTGGTATCAACAAAAATAGAGGAAACTCTGCCGAAATTTCAACAAAAAAATCCCATAATTTAGACATATTACTCAACACTTGACATTGGTAAAGAAATGTTGGGAGAATTCATAATATTATAATTTTAATGCAAACTTTGTTTGGAGAACAGGTTGAACCATCATTTGACTGGAGACAATCTTGATTCTCTGAAGATCTCACGTTATTACCATCTTGCTCAACTTGATCATTAATGTCGTACTTATCATAATTATCACCAACTACTCTTTCATAACCTTGAATTGCCAACAAATATTGAAACCCATTATCTTCTTCTTGAGGAAATGTACCCTCAACTCCCGGTAAATAATGATCATGTAAATCATTAGGGTCAAGTTGGGGAGAAGTGGTTGCATTCTTATTCAACTTGTATGGAGTTCGGTTTGATTTGCATACAAACCTACTGCTACTGGAATCTAATATAGATCCACGGCTAGAAATTCTAAAACAGTTGTATTTCATCAATAAGCGTTGCTAAAAGCAAATTAATATGGGAATAAAAAAATAAAAGCATAATGCTAATCATCAATAAAAATATTTCAATCAAAATAAAAAATTCAAGCCTAATGTTAATCATCATTATCATCACTTGGAATCACATCATCATCATCTTCATCACCATCACCAATGACATCATTATCATAGTCAATTTCTTCATTCGAAGCTATTTAATTCTCTTCTCTCCAATTTGCCTCTACCCGACACAACTCATTTTGGTTGATTTCTTCATAATAAGATGAGTCAACAAGTATATTTGGTTCATCAAGTGTCGAATCAGGAAGCAAACAACATTGTTGAAAACTTTCATCTAATTGATCAACATCAAATGATTTAACATTGTCAGTGTTTTCAATAAATTCAACCATATCAACGTTATAACAACTTCTAGTTGATGTCTTTATAACTTCCCACCATTCTGATGATTTATTATCGGGTGGACTTGTATAGTAGACTTGTTGATATTGTTGTGCCAAGAGAAAATCTCCATTGCCATGTACTCTAGAAGTATGTTTAATTTCAACCAAACCATTTGAACGATGCACTTTAAGACCATGTTTTGTATCATACCAATGACACTTAAACATAAATAACTTGTACTTACTCCCTAAATATTTAAGCCGGATCACTTCTTCAAGCATTCCATAATAATCAATTTCAATCTCATTGTAGCTACTTTCACACAAACCCCGCTATTCATTGTTTTTTTAAATCACCCATATCATTGAGTATGGAATTTAAACCCCTTGACATAATACCCATAATAACATTTCACTGAATTTGACAACCCAATATATAGTGTAAAGATTTGATTCACCATTCTAGTTGATTTGTATTGAACCTAACATAAGAATAATAATAACAATGGATGAATTATTATTTCATACAAAATAGTTAAGTTAAAAAAATGTTTCCTGAAAATACTTGCATGATTTTTCAACCAAATTGGAAATATCTTCTCACATAGTTTTTCAATTTTAACATCGCTAAATTATGGTTGTTGTGACTCGAGCTCTTGATGACATTGCCTAAATTTTTAATTGTTAGTTGAAATTAAATTATTATAAATTAAGATCAAAAATAAAATATTTCACACTTACTCAATATAGGGTTTCAATTCTTGATAAATGAAAATGATATTGCTGTGTGCAATTTTCATTTATTCCTGTGATAACTGCCTTCTATAAAATTTCTTGGACAATTTTCTCCTTGTATAGAAAAAAATAGAAAGTTGTCCACAATGATTTTTAGATCCACCATCATCATTTTGTGGAACTCGATTCCATATTGTTTGAACGTCATCACCGAAATAATAAGACGTAAAATTTATAATTTCATCAATCAAGTATACTTCACATAAAACATGAGCTTTATTGGTTACTTTCTTCTTCAAATAAAACATATATCTACATCATTTATGTTAATTTGTTTGAAAGATAAAAAAAAAATTGAAATCAAAGTGAATAAAATTATATTGTATGAAAGCACACCGTTCAAATGGATACATCCATCAATATTCCAAAGGATGTATCGTTAAGTGTTCCATAAAAATAGAGGGAAAATCCTTTCAAGTTTACATATTATTTCAATGATATTTCTCTACATCAGCTCCATGTGGTGGACATTTAAATTTGTAGCACATATGTTCTGAAAAAAGACTGACAATTCAGTTAATGCCTCTCATAGTGGTCTAGGCAAGTAAGGTCGAAACGCAGTAGGATTAAGTCCTTGCAAAAAACCTAACAATCATGACATTTTATGCCCGACACCTTACATTGAGCCTCTTTTACACACTATGACCATGATATATTTGAAGCATAACCATTAGAAAAGGACAACTCTTTCATCCATGATAACACTTCTTGTTGTTGTTTCTTGAAGAGATAATAAGTGCGTTTTGGTTTGTAAACTCGACCACTAGCATCTTGATATAACTGAATATCGAACCTAACCTTTACATCATCCTTGCTTCTATCAGGACAGTTGATTACTGTATAGAAGATATTGTCAAAAAAATTCTCTATGTGCATGATATCTAGGTTATGATGAATTACATTTGTATGCCAATATGGAAGCTCCCAAAAAAATACTTTTCGTCACCCAATTATGATAGACACCAAAACCGGGAATTTTATCACATTTTGAAGAGCTACTAACATGTCCCTCAGTAAACTTTGTCACCCCATCTAACATCTGTAAACTAGATCGATGTGGAAAAGGAGGGAGCTCTTCAATTACTTCTTTCATAACTTATCTACCTGATATTTATAGGGTGATTCATCGGTAGGAATCATCGATGACATTCAAAAAATAAAATTTTCCCACCATGATTTAATATAAAAGCCTTGCTATGTTCCAATAAGGACAAAATAATTTTTCATGAGTACTCCAGCCTGATAACATATCATATGCCAAAAAATCACTAATGGTCCACATCAAAGCTGCTTTCAATTGAAAATTTTGTTTATTGTATACATCATAAGTTTCAACACCCACATACCACAACTTATTCAATTCATCAATCAAGGGTCTAAGAAAAACATCAAGCTTCTTTCCCGGATTCTTTGGCCCGGGAATGATCACTGGTAAATACATAAATGGACTTGTCATGCACTTCTAAGGAGGAAAATTATACACAGTCATAATTACTGGTCATCAAGAATATACATTTGAGACCATATTAAATGGACAAAACCAATCCATGCATAACCCTAATCTCACATTTCTTGGATTTGCTGCGAAGTTAGGATGAATACGATTAAACTCTTTCCATGCATATCCATTTGATGGATGCACCATTACTCCATCATCTAACTTATGAAAATGATGCCATGCCATATCTTTAGCTTGATGTGGAGACATAAATAGCCTCTAAAGTCTTGGTGTCACTAGAAAGTATCAGAGTTACTTCTCCGTCTTATAAGAGCCTTTACTAGTGGGGTTTCTGGGTTTATATTGTGAACTTCCACATGAGTCACAATGTATTTTCATTGCATCCACCCCCCAATACAACATAAATTAATTAGGACACACATCATATTTTTCAAAACCAAGTCCAAGTAGCCATATAAACTTCTAGGCATCATAAAAATTTGAAACCAGATTAGAATCATTAGGCATACAACTCTAAGCAAATTCAGTAAATTTGTTGAAGGCATTCTAAGTTAAATTTAAATTTGACTTCACATTAAGCAATTATACACAAGCAGATAGTTTTGATTGCATGGTACACCCTTCCAACAAAAGTTCCTCTACAACTTTCAACAACTTCAAAAAATTAGATACCTCTAGATTTGGAGGTTCCTCTATGACATCAATAATGCAAACCCTATCATTATAGTATGCATCATCATTTCCCATTCATCTAGAACCATATTTCTATATGGATTTGCATCTCCCTTATCATTGACAATGATTGTGCATCAAAAGTATTGTTAAATCTCTTATTTTACATATGTATTTATTATTTTTATTTGGGATTTTATAATAATTGATGTGCTTTTTAATAATGAATTTCTTTTAATGTTTCGACAAGTTTTTGAGCTTAAATGAATTATTTCAGGAAATTTAAATGTCGAAATTTGGAAGAAAGAATTGGAGGAGAAATCTATGGAAAGCTGGAGGAAAGATTGTTACTTTATCTTGGGTCAAAAAGAAGAAAGATTCAGCTAACAATGAGGAAGAAAATCGGACACAAAAATCTTCTACAAGTTGCCGAAATAATAAGTTTTTCAGAACACCTTTCGGAGTTTCAGTCATAACTTTTGACTCAGAGATCCAAATTGTATGGTTTTTGATGTTCTGGAAAGATAACAGAAAGGCCTACAACTATATGTCTAATAGCTGTCTCCATAAAACGCTTCTAAAGTGGGGTAAAGTGCAGTACAAAGTTGGCATCAAATCAGGCACAAGAATATGCTCCAAGTTGCCATCATAATAAGTTTTCCAGAACACCTTTCTGCGTGTCGGTCATATCTTTTGACTCAGAGATCCAAATTATATGTTTTTTAATGTTCTGGAAAGCTAACAGAAAGGGCTATAAATATGTGTATAATAGCCTTCTCCAAAAATCGCTCAGAAATAGGGGTAAATTGCAGTCCAAGTTAGCTTCAGATCTGTCTTGCAATATTTTCCGAGATTGTGTTTTGTTCTTCTTGTTTTAGATTTCAGTTTTATTTTAGTTGTAAAACTTATTATTTCAGTTTGATTCAAGTTATTTCATGTTTATTAGAGTGTTATTATATATAATTATGGTTGGCTAATCTCTTTCTTGGATCCAAATCAAGGATGATGGTGATTGAGGTGAGTTCTTTAAGATATGAATGAATCCTAATGTCTATCTTCACTTTTTCTTCATGAATGTTTTGTTATTGCAAAGAAATTTTAGAAATCACCTAAGTAATGTTATAATCTTGAATTTTTATGAACAAAACTTAGTTTTGGTATAGAGATTGCTTGATTCAATGTCTTACTTAATATGAAAACACTTGTTTATTCTTAAGCAATAATCATCTTCATGTTTTAGATCTTCATTGTAAATCTAATTACTCTCTTTTATCTTAGAAAACAAATCAATTCATTATTCTCCTAATAAAATTTTTTGTTGTTACCTAGCTTAATTTATAAATCTAGCTTAATTCCAATCTTCTGAATTGAACCCAAATTAAATTCAAGAATTTGACCTTTTGTCAATTAAGCCCATAATAAAATTAATTTGATCAATTTAAAGCATAATTAAGCCCTTGCACTTAATTAAATTCTTTAATTGGACCCTAAATTAATTCTCAACCATAATAATATTTTGAATTAACCCATGATTAAATCAACTTGGCTTATAAAAAAATATAATTATCATTTTTGACTTAATGTTTACCTCGAATTTGTATTTTTCCTCATTGTTTTGGCGCAACAGGGATATGATTAAGCTCAGAAATATTCAAAATTTTCACCACAATTTTTCTAACAACCCCGACCTCTTTTATTTTATTTTTGGAATTTTTATTTTATTTTGGGGAGTCACCCAAAAATTGGGTGATGACAATCAGCATTATATTTTTGGATCCATTATTGTGTTGAACATTACATGCTTTAATTTGGGATAGATAATATCTTATAAAGCAACATATAGCATATTTTGTTTTTCTTTAAGATTATTGAAGTACATCTTTCCTTATAAAATTGTGTGAGTTCTGTGGTCATGCATAAAAGATGAGTATGATGCTTTACTTGTGATCATCCCTTTTAATCTAGTCCTAAACAAGGTTTAAGTAAATAGAGTAATAATTAAATAAATAGATGTGTACAAAGTTCTACCTACTCCAATGTTTTGAGTTGCTCAGTAACTAGGGGTATTCATCACAAAAATTTATCTTTACGTCAAATGGCAGCTTGAAATATGATTATGCAAAGCACTTTAAGTTTGTGACTTTGTGAGTAACCGGGTGCATTCATCACAAATGCTTGTATTCACGTCAAAAGGGAAGTGATCACTTAAAGAAAAAGAACAAATGATATTCACACAAAAAAAAAGAAAAAAAGAAAAAATATATATAGATAGTTATTTCTCTAGTTTGCTACCTTGTTTGTAGTGGTAAGAAGGAAAGATTACAAGTCGAGTTTTCGTGTGAATTAATTATGTTAGTTGCATGATAAATACGATTGAATTTGGAATTTTGTATGGATATTTGATTTAGAGAATGTAAGTATTTTTATTTTTCTTTATTCCCTATTGTGTATACACCAAGTTGAAGATATCAATGTTTGCATGATAGGTCCTTCAACTGTGATGAGTCGAACCTAATTATGGTTATTATTATTTTTATTTCAAAGGTTTTATGTTTTGTTTTGCATGAGGACTAGCAAAATCAATGTTGAGGGGTGTGGTTGTGCATAAAAAGTATCATTAAGTCTCTTATTTTAAATTTGTATTTATTTTTTTTATTTGGTTTTTTTATAATAATTGATGTGCTTTTTAGTAATGAATTTCTTTTAATGTTTCAATAAGTTTTTGGAGCTTAAATGAATTATTTCAAGAAATTTAAACGTCAAAATTTGGAACAAAGAATTGGAGGAGAAATCAATGGAAAGCTGGAGGGAAGATTGTTACTTTATCTTGGGTCAAAAAGAAGAAAGATTCAGCTAAAATTGAGGAAGAAAATCGAGCACAAAAATCTTCTCCAAGTTGCCAAAATTGACTTTCCAGAACACCTTTTGATGTTTCAGTCATAACTTTTGACTCCGAGCTCTAAATTATATGTTATTCTATGTTCTGGAACGATAACCGAAAGACTTATAAATATGTATCTAATAGCCTTCTCCAGAAAACGCTTATAAAGAGGGTTAAATTACAGTCCAAAGTTAGCATCATATCTGTCTTGCAATATTTTCCGAGATTGTGTTTTGCTCTTCTTGTTTTAGATTTCAGTTTTATTTTAGTGGTAAAACTTATTATTTCAGTTTGATTTAAGTTATTTCATGTTTATTAGAGTGTTCTTATATATAATTATGGTTGGTTAATCTCTTTCTCCAAATCAAGGATGATGGTGATTGAGGTGAGTTCTTTAAGATATGAATGAATCCTAATGTCTATCTTCACATTTTCTTCATGAATGTTTGTTTATTGCAAAGAAATTTTAGAAATCATTTAGGTAATGTTATAATCTTGAATTTTTATGAATAAAACTTAGTTTTGGTATAGAGATTGCTTGATTCAATGTCTTACTTAATATGAAAATACTCGTTTATTCTTAAGAAATAATCAACCTTCATGTTTTTAAACTTCATTGTAATATCTTCCGATCTAATATCACCATCATTGATATTAGGTTGAGTTATCTTATATATGTTGAAGGAATCACCAATACATCACCATTAAAATTGATTTGGAACCAGGACTTACTTTTTCTTGTCATTTAAAATCTATTTACTCTCTTTCATTTTAGAAAACAAATCCATTAATTATTCTCCTAAGATATTTTTTTGTTACCTAGCTTAATTTCTAAATCTAGCTCTCTGTGGATATGACCTCGATCTTATCGAGTTAATTGCTACATCGCACACTCATGCACTTGTGAGTTAAAACAAGCCGATCATAAATAGCGGTCAAGCAGACAACACGACTAATCCCTCCCTATGAAGGTCTGACCAATATATCTGTGACAAAAGGCTACCCCCATGTACAGTCCAATAGTCAATATGTGCTTACAAACATCATCTTCTTTTTTAAACTTTCAATTTTTCATGTCACACAAGGACATCTAATTTTCCCCTCTCATATATTTTTATCAATTGAATATTCAAAATTGACATATCTTCTAACACCCGCAATATATATTCAGGATTCAGACAACGACTTCTCATACGAGGATACATCCACTCTCTATCATCTATATTAATCTAGTAAACGTTATAACATAGAAACATTTTAGAATGTTGATTCATTTTGTATTACGTAAGAGGCAAATAAAAGTAATATGATTTGAATAATGGAAACATAATTTCTGTTTCTTTTATTTCTGAACTATAGATTCATGTGTAAGATCCTTTTCATTTCATAATTATTTAGAATTTGCACGTTGAATAAGATTTAACCCAAGGCCCCTTTCTTTTTATTTATTTTAAATATCAGCAACATTTAGATACTACATTCATTACGGTGCAAAGGGGACAACTATATCTCCCTTCAATTTAATCACTATCGCTAGTTTACAAATTATTAATAGCCAAGACAAAGAAAACAAAAGCCAACAACACAAATACTTAAAAAAACATTAAACACCCAATATCAACACACAGTTTTTTCCATACATAACAATATGAATTTAATCGATACTAATACTAAAAACAAACAATAACATATTATGCTAACCAATAAAGCGAATTTAATAGACTCTGCAATCAAAAGATATTGATCAATGCTTGATGCTCCTTTCAAAAACCCTGAGTAGAGAGATTTGTTAGTACATTCAATATAAATTGAATATCAACCAGCAATAATATTAAACTTTATATATATTCGATTGCATCCTGTAGGCCTAGATTCAAAATCAATTTGACAAGAGTTGTTTAAAGTCTATCTTGAGGTATTTTTTAATTAGGGGCTAATATGTTAAGTTTGCCCGAGTATCTATTGCATGGTAATCATTCAAAGAGACTTGGACTTTACATACCCTCAAGCATCATCAATCATCTTAGAATTTCCGAAATATATCAATACTTTCTTCAAATATGACTTTTTTTTTTTAAAATCACTTTGCCCACCATGTGCTCTAAAGGCAAGCACAACAAAATCACTGTAAAACAACTAATATCACCAAAATGTACATTCATTCTCAACATTCTCAACTCATATCCATAACTAATATGATCCATGTTATTAAATATTAAAAGCTCTCAATATTCTGCAACTAATATCCACAATTAATATGCTCCATTCATTCTTAACATTCACAACGCGCAACCAGAGCCCTTATTACCGTGGTTCCAATTGTGGTTCCCAACCCTTGCCAATTTTCCACAAAAAATCTAATTAATTAGCCACATGCAACCCCATGACAATAGACTCCTATCCAAACCAATGACTATCCGGAAACTCTCCCTTACAACCGTGGCCACCCCAATCTCCCTACACCCTAAACAAATTTAGAATCTAAGAAATTTAAAAAATGGAAATGCTAACCGTACTTAAAGCAGATCTTTGTTGTGGTGGTGATGGGTGTACTAGGTAACTGAAGCTCGACCCCTGCAAGGCGGACATCAAGAACAAGAGCTTGAACAGAATTGATGAATCACTATTCACGACAATAGAGATGGAGAGTATTTGTGCATATGTGTTTTTTTATTCTAATGATAAATGAAGCAAAACGAGAGAGAGGGAGAGAAGAATGGATAATTAATGTCAAAGCTAATTAATTAAAACGGTGCACTATATATTTACTTTGCAAAGGATTTTCCATTGCAAATTAAATTGGCAATCGAAAATCCATTGGGACACAATTTTCATTGGCAACGGAGAATCCATTGCAAATTGTTTTAAATGGCAACAAATTTGTTGTTGCAAATTTAAATTGCAACAGAAAATCCGTTGCGCAACAATTTTCATTTGTATCAGAAAATCCGTTGCATAACAATTTTTATTTGCAACAGAAAATCCATTGCAAATGGTTGTAAATTGGAATGGAATTTTCGTTGCAAATTGAATTTGCAACGACATATCTATTGCAACCCATGTTTTTTTCTAGAATTTTTTTAGCAACGAAAATCCATTGCTAAACAAAATCCCATTGCAATTTGTGCAACAAAGTTTTGCCATTGCAAAAATCTGTTGACAACAGGCACCTTTCCTTATAGTGGCAGTAGAAGGGTATATGCAAAGGTAGTTAAAATCACGAGCCAACTTGCAAAATCGTATGATTTTGCGAGTTGGCTCCGAAACCCTGGTTGGACCGGTAGAAAAGCCGAAACCGGTCAAACCCGGTCAAAATTGGGTTGACTCGCAAAATCGGACCAAATCTGTACGATTTTACGAGTTCAAGAATTCAGTCTGCGCGCAAACATATCGACAGTTCGACTCTTCATTTTCATTTCAGTTTAATCCCCTTCGTTCAGTTCTTCCCCAAACATTTTCAGCTCAAAATCGTCTTCTCTTCTCAGCACAAATCACAGAATCCCAGAACCCCAAAATCTTTTCTTCTCTTCTCAGCTAAAACCCCCTAAAATCATCAGCTCTCAACCCCTAAATATTCTCTTCTCAACTCAAATTCAAAACCCCCAAAATCGTCAGTTCTGAGTTCGGTTGCCTCCTCCCCATGACCCCAGCTGTTGTTCTCATCCTTCTCGTCGCCATTAAAGGTCAGTGCTTCTCGTCGTTCTCGG